>JARHVA010004232.1:1062500-1325000 GCA_037957365.1 Torreya grandis | reverse complement strand
CAGTAGGTTTAATTCCAATAGTAGGTATAATTAGTTTTGTGATGTAGGTACATTTGATTACATGGAGCATAGTAAATTATTTGTTAAGCTAGGTAAAAGTGTATTGATCTAATAGGTTGGTCAAGGAATGTCAACAAATAAGTCAAACAATCAAAAAATGAAGTTTACAAAATCCACCAAAAAATGCCAAACTTGTAAAAACTCTAGATTTGAAAAATCCATGTGTCTTATTTGAAATCAAAAAAGGACCCACTTAATAATATGTAAAACCCAAAAATACTTTCCTATTTGATCATAAAATGTTAAGGATATGTATGAAATAAATAATTTTCTTCAAACTCTTCAAAATGGTGAAAAATAGCCTTCATAAAACTAAGTCATGTTTATAGCCTATCATAGGGTTTTGAAACCTTATGAATCTAGTGATGCTAGCTATTTTTCATTTGGAGGCTATATATATATATATATATATATATATATATATATATATATATATATATATATATATTCATATATTTTATATAAACCCCACCAAACCCTTGAAAAGTTGAAATTTCGAAGAACATCAAGAAGGAGATAAAATGGAAATGATATCACAACAAAATTAATGAAATTCATCTACCAGTATAACTTTGATACCATATTGTAAAGGTCCATAATTGAATATCTATTAGATATATTTGAATGCATGAAGGTGAATATGTATGGAATATTAAAATCATGAACACATCAAAGGAAGAAACTTGCAATGTGCAAAAGCATTAAAATACAATAACATTCCAGGTTAGTTATCCAAAAGTACATAGGAAGTTTTAATATATAGGTGTAAGATAAACATATCCTCATATCCACATAAATGTGGGATTATCTTCCACAATGAACTTTTGTACATACATAAGTGATATATAATCAATCTAGCTAGACTATGTAGGTAAACCCACATGGTGATAAAAATCCTACATCAAAAAAATAATATATATGTCATTAATGAAAATATATATCTATGCCTAGATTAAATTATAATGACTTGATTTTAATTTTTAAGCTTATTCCAACTTGGAAATATTTACAATATCATAGTAACCTATAATATTAAGCCAAGAAGTATAATAAAATTACTAGGGTTTTAACACATTATCCCTTAATCAAATGGTTTAAGGAATCCTATTGTTCATCTATTTTTTATACAAATAACATGCCTTGAAAATGATTATGGACAAATGACATATGAAATAAAACCATGCTCAATCTTAAGAACTAAAAACAAGCTTATTATTTTGTAATGGAGATTTAAATGGTGAACACTTATATCAATGTTGAAACTCACCAATGTGAAAGTTACATAGAATTAATATTCATTGCATTATTGGCTTTGACACTTATTATTTCTTCACTTGGAAATCTATACCAATTGTAAATTATCATATCCATCATTTATAATTGTAAAAATAATTTAATATAATATTCCAAAGTGATCAAATCTCTAAAAATTCTGATCTTCCACTTTAAATGTAAATAAATTATGACATTTTCAACTTTTGGTGTTCATAAAAGTCATGTATGATTATCATTTAATTTATCAAATTTTATCATGTTCACTGATAATCACTTTTAGAATTTAATCAAATTAAACAATCAACACACAATAAATGAGAGACATTATAACAAATGTAGTAAATAAGTTTGGCCCCCAACATGTACAATGAATTTTGTATGGTATAGCAAGATTTTTTAAGTTGTTTCCAAAATTTTATGTTTCTCATAGGTATAAATATTTTATATAACACTAGTGACCTTGTATGCTAGTTTTATATGTAAAGTTGGGTTGGAACAATATTAATAAAATTTCCAAACCTTAGAGTGTAATCTAGGTGAGTTATTCCGTATGAATTTAAGTGTGAACCTATTCAATAATTTTATCAAATATAGGTGAATTATTAAACTAGCACGACACAAAGAATAATAATTAAATAAATAAGAAATTTAGGCTAGATGATTATAATTAGAGTAGGATAAAACACCATATATGAAAATAAGTGAAGCTATAATAGTATCTTTTATAGTTTTACTTATCAACCAACTAATAAAATATTATAAGAATTTAATGAACTATAAGATGATATATCCTTGCAATTATGGGTAGTTTTTTTAATGGATCTTGATAAAGGATATTTAAAATTTATAATAGAGTTTAATGAATTTTAGTAAAATGTACAAATAAAATAAAAAAATAAAATAACGTAACATAAAATATAATGAAAACAAGGAACAAATATTATAAAAAAAAGGTTATAAAATGTTGGAACATATAATGCTTAAGTGGTATCTTTATTGGACCCTTAGCAAATTTATATAGATAAATAATAGATATTTTATTATTATTATTTAACATAGGTTAAATCATCATGTAATTACAATAATAAAACATAATAATTATTACCATTGTTTAAAAGGTCCTCAGGGAGAGGTTGGATCCATTGGTTACAATGGTCCACATCCACACCCCAATATAAAAAGGGTTTTAACCCTTTGGTAAATTACACACATACAATAGTATGACATTGTAATATATTTGTGTGGAAAATATCATTACAAAAGAGTTCTGTGAAGAATGGTCTAAGAACAAGTGAGAGGTTAAAGGTTTTTATATTGGGTACACTAGGAGTTTCTCAAATATATGAATATATCAATTTATGGTTTTTTACCTCTTTGTGGTTTCTCACATTAAATTCCTATGTCAACATTGATTTATGTCTTTTCTAATTCATTATTATATCAAGATCCATCCTAGGTTATTATATTATATATGCATTTAAAATTTTATGAGAAACCTGTTATAAAAACAAGGATAGAGTTAATAATATTTTTTTTTAAAATAACAAATGGAATAAATCTAATTAAAAAAGTAGAAGAATAAAAATCAAATCAAGATAACAAACAGGATCAAAATGTTATTACTTTATAGCTTGCTTTATTTTCTTCAAATGAAAATGATTGAATTTTAGATAGCAATTCCCCACACCATATGACTTGCTTATCTTATATTCTATGTGATTTTAGAGATATCTTTAAAAATATTTACTTATGATATAATGAATTTTTAGCAGTAAATAAGAAAGGAAAGACAAAAAAATTAAATGTTGTTTTTTATTTTGTTTTGTATGTACCTAAGCTTAAAATTAATTTTACTCATACATATCTAAACTTATTTGTTTCAGTCTCATACTTGTTTGATTAGACGATTTCATTTCATGCTAAAATTATCCATATTTGATGTATGAGACGTAATACCTCAATTATTTGTTGAAGCATATTAAACTTGAAAAGTTTTGATAAGACTCAAATGATAAAATGAGTTATTACTAATAGGATATCTAATGTTTAGCTAAACTTAGTATCATATTATTATTAAATTATTATATGTGCATCCCATGATAATTGGGGATGCTCATATTATCAATATTGGAGACATCCAATAATGAATTGCATACAATAATTAATGTATTTTCACTAACTTTGTAATCAAATTAGAGAACTTGTTTGCATAAAATATGACTTCATTGTTTTAAATTTATTTTACCATTTAAAAACATATGTCATATTTTGATATATGTGGTTATTATTATGCTAACCATACTATGGTATCACGAATCTATTTTTGGATATATGTTTAAAATTTGTGTAGGTGAACAACACAACCAATTTAGGTTATTTAATTACCATGTGTGGGTTGGGGGGAGGAGGGGGGGCGGGGGGAGGGGATGTTGGGTTGGGTGGGATGGTGGGTGGGGGGGTTGTATGATAATTCTAATTCTTAATTACCATGTGTTCCTTCTTATTATCTATACTTATTTTCATTGTAAAATTCATGTGAAAGTTATGTTATTTAAGTAATCTTCATGTTAAATTTTTACTCTTATACCCAATACATAAAATCATGCTTTTTAGTGGAGTGCCTTATGTTATAAAGGGATCCAAATATTTTTGGTTGATTATTCATGAGAAACTATGAGATGTAGTCTCACAATCATGATAGCCTAAAATTTACTTTGAGTAGTCTATGTATTATTATTCCTTTTATTTCAAAAGGTGACTTTGACATGATTCATGTTTTTAAATCCTTCAAACTTTTACATAGTATAATTTCTTTATTAAGGTGACTATGGCATGTATCCCCACTTAACATTAAGGGTGAGTGTGAGTGTTAGAACATATAATACTTAAGTGGTATCTTTATTTAACCCTTATAATATTTACATAGGTAAATAATAAATATTTATTATTATTTAAAATGGATTAAATCATCATTTAAATATGATAATAAAATATATTAATTATTATCATTGTTTAAAATTTCTTTGGGGGGAGGTTGGATCTATTGGTTACAATAGTCCACCTTCACACCATAATATAAAAATAGTTTTACCCATTTGATAAATTAGACACATACAATATTATGACATGGTAATATATTTTTGTGTGACAAATATGAATAAAAAAGAGCTCTGTAAATAATTGTCTAAGAAGAAGTGAGAGGTTGAAGGTTTTTGTATTGTGTAAACTAGGAGTTTCTCACATATATGAATATACCAATTTATGATTTTTTACCTCTTTGAGGTTTTCATGTTAAATTCCCATGTCAAAATTGACTTATGTCTTTGATAATTAATTATTGTATCTCAATCCATCCTATCGATTCTATTGTGTATGCATTTCAAATTTTATCATAAAAATGAACATTGATAAAAAGAAGAGGTCATTCATAGAAGAGTTTTAAATGATAGACATTAATCATAGGACACAACTAATTAACATCTAAATATTATAAATGAAATGCATTTATTCCAAGTTAACAACTATTTTATATTGACCTTGTTATAAAGATTCAAAACTGTGATGTTTCTAAGGATATTCATGAGCTTTATCCAAATTGAAAACTAAAACACCATTATTGAATATTTAATTAAGCATTTTATTATCAAATAAATTTTAATTTTATCTTTAGCCTTTTCAATTTCATAAGATTTTTTTATTTTATCTCTTCAAATGTGAAGAGTTTATTTAATATTTTTTGTGTTGTATCATTATTCTCAAAGGCATATTCTAAAGCAATCCCTGATTAAGTTATTTTCAATTGTATTAGCATAGTAGTTTCAAATCTATAAGCTAACATAAAAGGTGAAATACAGTTGTGGCTTTAACCATAATATAATCAACCCAAAAATCTTTAAAATTTTTAATATTGTAGTTTTGTTTATTATCACCCATAATTTTGTTCATGACTGAAAGCATAAGAAATTATTTGATTCAAATTATCTGTTCCCTTGAGGAAAATACTTATATAAATGATTTGAAATAATATAATAACATATTATGCATTTAATATACTCATCAAAAATAAACTAAATTCTATTATCTAAAATAATTTCAAATAGGACTCCAAAATGTGAGAAAACATGATTTTTAAATAGATTAGTGAACCCTAAAGTAACAAAACTTTTAAGAGATATAGTTTTAGGCCATTTTAAAAAATACTTGGTTGCATTGAAAATGTATTTGTGACTAATTGAAGATGGAGGATGAATTTAAAAAATGAAATCTAAGTCCCATTTTGTGAAAGGTTTATCAAGGATTACTAGATTTAAAATCACATAGGGTAGCCTATACCTTATTATAAATATTTTAAAAGGCATACATTATGGGTATAAGTGAAATACATCTTTAAATAATGTTTATCTATAATAACTGGCATGTAAAATTGAGTGTGTTATGATTTTTTAATCAAAGTGTCATCCATAACTATATACATTGAAAATTATACCTTTTGTGTTTGATCATGTGTTAGACATGTTGATAGTACTCCATATACACTCATATAAAATAATAAATTATCCAAAAAAATAAATTTTAAGTCATGTAATCAAAGAGATCTTTGTTGATATTTTATCTGAAGAATTAGAGAAAGTTTGGATTATAAAATAATAATCATGATGATGGTATCAATCATATTTTTAAATTAATTAATCACATTATTACATTTCAAGTCTAATTTTGAAGTTATGAGTAGTGTAATATTTTTTTAGAGTTAAAAAATTAGGTTTATAATTAAAATTATCATCAAAAAATATAATTAAAACATTGTTACTAGAAATTAACTATTTATTAATATGTTTAGGTAAATTATTTCCTTTGATTATTTTAGAATTTTCAAACTCAAGATAAAATTATTAAATATTAATAATATACTTAGATAATATGTATGTAATGGGAAATGCAGTAGACATACAAATCAATCCTAGCTCGGAGAAGATAGATTCTACTTACACTTTCGATTGGGGATACATTAGATAATTAGGTCATGACTAATATGGATCTACTAGACCTAATGAAGAGATATCTCACCATAATAAATTTACTAAGAAGGGTTCCGAAGCCTCTAGTTAATCAAAAATATGTAGTAACCATAATTAGGTCTTATGTTTTCATATTCACTAAACTAATAACAAGTAAAGTCTAATCTAGTGTTTACCAAATCTTGTGGCACAAGGTGATGGTAATAAACATTAAAATTAAATATGCATGGGAGATATATACTCACATCAATGTATACAAAATCCTAATGCATGGAAGAGAAGTGCAAATGCATATCTATCTACTCTTACAAAGGAGAAACAAAGTTAGGAATACTTAATTTTGAAGATGAAACTGTTGAGCCTCAATCTCTCCCTTGGCCAAGGTTATTTGCAAAATATTATTGTGGTATGTAAGGATTATAAGGATAAATTAACTCTAAGCTAAGAAACCTATCAATACATCCAAAATACATCTCCATAAGACAAGATCTATATCTCCAAAGAAAGTGTGAAACTCTAAGCTTGCTCTTCAAGTATAATGGTAGATAAGTAGATGCACATTATATCTTACTTATTCTCTTCTCTTATAAATGGTAAAATGATTGTGTTTATATAGGCTGATCTAACCTTAAACCCTTCTAAAAATTTTAGCTGACAAGGTTGACCAGATCAACCTAGTATTTAAATAGGAAAAAAAAATACTAGATAATGAACTATGTCAGCCATGGTTGACTTAGTTCTTAGTAAGATACTTTAAATAAAAATACATGGTTGATATGGTTGACATAGTCATGTAAAGTGACAAAAAGGGGTTTAGGTTAGGGAAAAGGATATTAAAGGTGAAAAATGACTAGAGGAGTGTGAAAAATAGGAGGTAAAGCTTAGGGGAATGGTTTTTAGGAGACAAGTGTGTAACTAACAAGTGTCAAAATGGACAATAATCCTATGAAGCACCAATGGTCTACCCAATCCTTTCCTAGTGCACCCCTCAAGGTGTTCACTAAGAGAGATTGAGACTCAAAAGGTTCATTCAAGATAAAGAGTATTAGTAATTGATAAAGTTATATAATATTATGTGTATACATATGCCCTACTGGAAGCTCATCACATGTCACGTAGGTGCAACATTTGATGGTACTTCAGGAAAAGAACATAAAAACACATAATGCTAAACCTAAATAAAATACATTAAAGAGAAAATAAGATAAATGAAAGGACAAAATTGAAAAATAGATACCTTTACTTACCTTAGTGTTGTAGATAAAGAAATAATATGAGAAATGTGAAGGTATCCAATATGAGAAACATTAGAAAAACCTATAGAGATTAGCAAAAAAGAGTGAAAAATCAAAAAAAATGCAACATAGGTAATAAAATAGTTAGAAAGATTCTCTAAGACATCACAATTCTATAGAAATTTATGATTTGGAAAAATAGTTAGTAGAGATAAAGATATGACATGTGAGAGAGCCAAGGGGGATAGGAGGAGGAAGAACACCAGTTGAGAGACTAGAGATTAGACCATGATGTGTGAGATTGTGAAATAGTCCATCATGATGGCTAATAGTCAAAGGAGGAGATGGCATAGATGTTGATGTAGGGGTGTAATAAATACCATAGTTAACACCATAGTAGGAGGGATATCAACCACCTCAGATATAACATCAATGGAGATGTTAGTAGTAGGATCAAGCATAGAGGGTAGTAATATAGGATGACCTAGTAGTTAGCCTAGGGTAGAGTTGGTTGATAAAGTCATCATTAAGGAGAGGCATGAGACATGTATAGGTGGTGAGTCCATGTTTTACATTGATCAGGAGGCATCCCATACATGAGGTGTTGAGGGGAAAGGCTAATGAAGATAACATGGTTGGTTACATTGGGACTAGTAAGAAATATTGTAATTGTTAGAATATGAGTTTGTAAATGATTATATATAAATAGATTTTGAGATATGTCTATGATCTTATATCTATCTAGTTTGAATTTTTTTATCTCCTACAACTGCAGAGATTAGATGGGAATCCATAGTCATGGAATCACATCATGACATTTTAGATAGATTACTAACATCATATGACCCCACCATGATGGATGATCCTATGATACCATTGGGCCCAACTCAAGAAAGCTAGTTTAAGCTAGTGGGGGAGGTCACCAAGTAATTAAAGACATGTAGAGATAGATTTCATCTATCGGTAGGGGTGGGAATAGGAGAGGCATAGGCTTGGTAGGCCCTAGCTTTGGAAAGATCTATAAACATGGCTACCATGATCCAGTTGGGATAGGTATAGGCCTAGGTGGCTAACCTACAAGGACAAGAAAAAGGTTTGAGATTGTGTAAAACCTCATTATAGTGTACCATGTATAGGGGATAGTCTATGTCATCTATGGGTAGCATGGCTAGGCCATGAGATATGTATGATGGAGCTCAACCATAGAGCTTCAATGACATGTTTTTATATTTTGTAGAAAAACACATGAAATATATAGATAGATTTTTTTTATAGTTGGATGTTGAACTTATGACTTATATTTTGGTTTTGGTTATTGATATATGGATATTTTTATTTATAACACATGTATGTTGATTTGTGGTATATGATATATAAAATGTATGTGGGGTGTTTTATTTTATTAGCATTATGGATTACACATGCATGGTTTAAAGAGAGATAAGTGAAAAAGACTTGGAAAAGTAAAATTAATCAAATAAAAATGCACTAAACACTATATCACAATGGGAAATGTGTAATAGCAAAACATGACAAAGTATAATAAACCAAAAAGTTGTAAACAAGAGGGTAAAAATGTTTATAAACCATGAACAAGATTGACACCAAATTAAAAAAAGTATAATCATAATAAATCACATTGGGAAGTATGAAAATAATGTAATAAAATGAAAAGTGCATGAAATACCATTGGTAAATCAATTAAGTTAATCAATCATACTAAATAATGTTTGAAAATATAAAAGAGAAACAAAATTGATAAAAATGGTCATCAATTAATCACACTAATTCAAAATTTAAAGTATGAAAAACTTAAGAAAATTTATTGGATTTTTTCATGAAATTAGAAAATAAGAAGATAAAAGTGAAATAGTAATGAATTAAGCATAAACAATACTAACTCATAACAATCACATCTTATCTCATATTTGACATGTAATTTTATTATGAGTTTGGCATTAAAAAATTTTATGAGGAAGGCCAAGTCCTATCCATAGTCTTACACTACAACTCACAAAGTGAACACCAATTAGGTGGAAAAAATGTTAAAATATGGTAAAATGGGATGTTTTTAATGGTGATGTGAAAATTTTGTAATTTTTAAGGAAGACTAGGTCCTATCCATGGTCTTATACTACAACTAACAAATGGAATCCTTAAGGGGAGTGATCAATAAACAAAACAATATTTATCAATGGGAAATATTAAGGTTATAAGAATGAAAAATGAAATGTAATAATCATAACACAGGCATCTAATGAGAATACCTTAGGAGAATGAGGGACACTAAGGACATGAATTGACTAGTGACCATCAATATATAAAGTACACCTATTCACTATAGACACAAAGATGTATAGGTAAATAAGTGTGGTACTAAGATCAAATCATGTTGGTAGTTTTGAACAAGTAAATAAAAATGGAACTACCTTCTCACAACATGTTCCCCACTCATAAGGACCCCTTACAGAGTTATCGGTCTACTATGAAGAATGAATACTTATGTGAGAAATAAGTTATCACTATTAGATGTTTTTATTCTCACTCTCTAATCTACTAGACTACCACACCCCAATGGACCTTGGCTCTATCATTAGGCCAAATTTAAAGTTTGAGGTTCAATTATAAAAAGGAGATATACTTAGAACCTCATCTTTTAGTGTGATTTGACTTTGGAAAATTTTGAATGTTGCCTTTTAGATCATTTCCTTTTGTTAAATTATTTAGATTTTGAATATTTATGGATTTTAATATTCCTCCTCCATACATATTTGGAATTACCAATAATGAGATATGAAGTGATACACATGAATGAACTTCTAGGATTTGGTTAAAGGAAGATAAGTATCCAAAGATATGAATGACTAGAACACCTAGGCTTAATTATGAACCAACATGTTATCTCAAATATCAACCATGTTTATGTGTATTTTATGATAAGTAATAAAGGGGAATAAGAAGAGATCCAAAGTGGACTGGTAAAAGGATATTATAATGAGATGAATTGTTTTCCAACTGGTCATATGGTAAATGAGGAATGAATAAAGGGAGAAAGGTTTGTATAACCAAGTCACAATAGTAATTATCTATGTGTATAAAGTTAAGATAACAAATAATCATGAAAAACAATAATGGAACCATAGAAATAAACTCATGAAGAAAAATTATGTAATCATTAAAAATCATCCATAAGAGAACATAATAACAATAATGAAATCATAAGAAACATGTAATGCAAAACAAAAGTTACCATGTCAGATAGATAAGAATTTGACATAATGTCAAAAAATAGTTTAATTTAAATTTGGAGCACACATCCAATCCAAAATGAAGAAATAAATGAAATAACACCATGCTTATGTTCATAAATATTGATATATTTATCCACACACGTTATCATAGCATCTGATAAGTCTGTATGAAATTGAACTTAGACTACAACCAAAGTCTCATCGATCTCCAAAGAAAGTTGAGAAAATACTTTGCATCAAATCTCCTCAATGGAAAATGTAAGAACACATAAAGGATCATGTTGATGATGGATATTATGTATGGGATGCTTATGATAAGTAGTAGAAGTGGAATTTATGGGGGATGAAGGGGTCACTGGTGGGGAAGGATCCATAGGTGAGATAAGATCCATGGGTGAGGGAAATAATAGGTGGATAAGGGACCATAGGTGGTGGATCCATGGTGGAATAAATGGGAACCTTATTATGAGTGTAACTATGGGAGGAAGGGTAGTAGGTGCAGGAATAGTCATGAGGTGATCTTTGAAATGTTGTTGAAGGATGTAATAATAATTAATGTGATGAGTAGTTTATTGGTGCAAGAGACCATATACCTATCCATATTTGGGAAGATATTTAGGTAATAATTTTGGGGGAGTTATATCCTTGTCTATGGGATGAAGAGTGTTAAGATGTAAGGTTCCAATATATTACCATAACTTGTGACAATGCATGGATGAAATATTATCTATGACATGGAAGTAACATATACATTTGTGAATAGATTTGGTAGGTGTACTCATAGGAGGAGTGAAAGAAGAAGGAAATAAAGATTGGTATAATGAATAATCTCTAGTAAAATGAATAAAAACTTTAATAATATAATAATATGGTTGATAGGCCCATTTGGTGGACAAAGGAGCAAGATATGGTAAAGGGAGAAAACCATCACCAAGGAAAGGTGGGGATGATGGAGAAACTAGGCAAGGATCAAGTGAAGGAGAAATTGGATCTAAAATAGGAAGAGACTTAGCTAGAGAGGAAATGGGAATAGGATCTGAATAGGAATTTGTTGGTAGAGGGGTGGGATGCATAGAAGGCTAAAGGATAGTAACAAGCATCTCAAGGATAAGTCCACTAGAGGGGTCCTAATATCACCAATCATATTATAATATATAAACATACTCCTTTGATTATACTTAGAAACTTGAGGTGTGAAAACCAACTCTACCATATGATCAAGAGGAAAATTCTAAAATTGGGAATGATATAGGATGAAACGATATAATAAATACTAAAAGATTGAAGCAAAGAGGAATCATAATGAATAATTTCAGAATTTCAAGCCTAAACAAGAACTCCTAAGAATGGATCATCTAAGGTATATACATCATCATAATCAGGTGTATGAATATCAATGGCATAGTTAGGGATGACCTTGTCATCCAATGTGGTGTGATGAATGGAATGTTAAGTCTTAGTTAAGATAATGGGCATGTCATCACTAGGCGTTTGGTGGGAGTGGGGTTACAAAAAAAGGGGAAGCTAAGAAATGAGATGAGGTGAGAGATCTAAGGTTTTAATATTGATATTGATCTCATCAGGCTCATTATAATTAGAATCTATGAGGTTATGGGTATGTTCTCGATGAGTTCATGGTGACCATTGTAAACTTGGGTAGGATTAATAGGAAAGCTAAATAATTAAAACTCATGAAATGGAATGCTTAGCAAGGGTTTAAGGGTGGGAATATTAAATATACCACATTCTTATAATTTTTTAAAATTCCAAGGGTTATTTTTACCTTGAATCCTATAAATTGTTCCATTTTGAGGAAATTTAACACATTGGCAAGTAGAAGAGAAAAATTCTTGCATGCAATGAGTCCATGGCCTACTAAGAAGAGTGTTATAAGATAGAGGAATGTTTAATATCATCACCTTCATACGAATGTTTATAGGTGGGATTGTGATAGGGATCCATAGGAATTTTCCTTTGATCATAGCCTTGATAAATGATGCATGTAGACTTAATATTACATTTAAAATATCCAAGGGTTTTTATGAAATCAAGAGAGGTAACACACATTCCTAAAACCTCATCAATCAAGGCACTCTTGACTTGGATATTACCAATTTGGGCATTTCTAAATAAAGGAGGATCATCCATATTGAGGATAATCTCATTAGGCATAATAGAGTAAATTAGTAATTTGAGGAAAGAGAAGTGTCCATTGTTTCGTCATGTATGGACATCTCTTCACACTATTATAAAATGTTATCGTATAATATAGATAAGGTGTCTTTACATCTTTATATTGGAGGATGAGGGATGCCCATTTCAATTAAAATTTTCATAAGATAATTATGATGATGTGTAGAGGTTTTCATAAGTTCATGAAATGGGATTTGAGATGGGAGATTAATAGGCTCTGTGATAGGATCCCATTCATCATAACCCATAAGAGGATTATTGGGAAGAGGAGCATAGTTTTTAAGTAGGTCATCAGAAGGAGGAGATAAAGTGGATGTGAATATTTGTTGATAAGATGTATAAGGTTTAATTGGAGGACAAGTTTGTGGATTGTCTTAAGAAGATGGGATGGTTGATGTAGGTTTGGTTTGAGATAGATTAAAAAAAGTGTTGATAGAATTTTGAGTATCATTGGTGATGGGTAAATAAGGTTGAGTAATGGTATAAATGGTATGAAAGTGTTATACAATAGAATTTTTGGAATTGGTTAATCAAAATATATAAGGTCTTCTTGCCCTAACTTTGTTAAGTGAGTTGGAGAAGAATCTTAGATAACACAAAAAGTGTAATATAATTGAGGAGTGTATATGTGATGAAGATCAATCAAGGAAACCACCCTTTGCATATTAATCATATTGACCACATTATATTTAAAGTAGGGTCAAGAAGACTATCAATGTTATTGGTAGAAGGGGTAGGTTTTTCACAGTTTTCCTAGTGATTTCGAAGAGGATGTTTATAGATGGCCAAATGAGTAATAGCATAGTTCAAATCTTGAGATTTAGTTTGTGTTTCATGGGCTTTGAAGGAAATGTCATAAGCTTGTTGATATTTAAAAATGATAGAATCATGGTTAAATTTTGGACTGAGAAGTAAATCCATATCCACATTATGAAGTTGCCTATAAGCCTCAATAAAATGACCCCAACTAGCATGAAACCAAGAAAATTTATTAGGATCATACCAAGATTTCATGAGAGAAGTGGGATCAAGTTATTATATAAGAGGCCTTGGTAGACATTTTTATAATTATGATAGGGATAAAGGTTTATGAACATTGATGTTATTGGTTGAATATAAATGAGGATTAATGATTTGGTTAGGAGGGGAAGCTTATTTTGGAGCCAAGTTGTAAATAATAGCTTGAATAGTATGAATGGTATCATAAGAGTCGGTGACACCATTATTAGTAGCATTAAGATTTTTATTTTTTATTAACATGAGAGTACCCATAAAAGGTTGGGATGGATTGAATTAATGCATGCATAAATATTGAAACTTTCCTTGGTCAATGGCTTCTTCTAAAGTTCATGGTGAGAGAGTTTAGACCTAATATTGTAACTTGAGAAAAGGAACATTAGTAAATAGATGAAAGAGTTTATCATCTACCATATTATGTTCAACTTGGGAAGAGGAGCATTGGAAAATAGATGAAAAATTTTATCATCCACCATATTATGCTCACATTTTTTAGACAAGGCCTTCCATTAGTTGATGAAATCTTATGTAGTTTTGGTCTCAAGTTTCTTACAATTGAAAAAAATGGGCCAAGGTATTTTTAGACGGATCACTAATTCAAAAATCTTAGACTAGAACATTGAATAAATAGTCCAAACTAGAGATGGAATGAGATTTGAGTTGGTTATACCAATCTAAAAAATAACCTATCAGAGTATTTGATAATATCTTGGAAGTGATAAAATTATTTAACTTGATCCAGTCATTATATATATTTCCAAATGTTTTTAAGTGAAGAGTACGATTAGTTGACCCATTATAAGTAATGGTAGGTGTGATTCCTCCTATATTGATGTTAGAAATTTGAGATGTAAGAGGATCATTTTGAGGGTGCTTTAATTTTTGTTAACAAGGGGATATTGAGATATAAGATTACCATGGGAATCTTGAAGGGGAGGTAGGGGAGCATTTTGGTTATATGTGCCCCATGGAACCTATTGAGGGTGGGTTTGAAGATGGATATGATGATTTTGCATTTGCATCACTTGATTCTCATTTTTATCTTGTAAATAATTCATTTGATTAAGTTTTTAATATAAGTTGATGGGTTTGAGTGCTATTATTGGCATTGTAATTGCTAGTAGTGGTTTGGGTAGCACAATGGGTATTAATAATAGATTGAGAATAATTATTGGTGAGTGAGGTACTAGTAGCATGATTTGTTTGTGTGGAAGAAGATATACTAGTAGAGGGATTAAAATAAGTATCAATAGAGGCATGATTACCATGGATAACAGATGATGCACTGGTGGAAGGATTGAGAAGAGTGGGTCTAAGAAGAGGCATGTTAGATGTATAACCTATCATGTTAGTAGATATAATAGGCATGGAGGTGGAAGAATTCAAAGAGGAAGATGTCATGATATGAGAAAGGGTAAAATAGAGGGAAAAGGTTGAGAATCAAAGAATCTAGTGTCCCCAAATCCATGTGATAATGTGGGAGAAAGTGAATGGGGCTCCTTAACTTGACCGCTTATCATGAAATGGTAAATAGTAGAAAGATATTTTCCTTGATGTTAAGGAAACTCATTGATGAACAAGACCATTTGTGGGGTATATTATAGTTTAGGTTGATCTTAAAATGAGAAGGGAGAATTGCAAAGTGAAGAGGAATGAGGAAGTTCATGAAGAAGAAGAAAGATTAGGGAAGACAAAGCTGATGAAAAATCAAACAGATAAAAAGGATACAAAGTTAACTAGGTCGACTATGTTCTATAATCTAAGAGATAGATAAGAGTATAGGGTTAACCAGGTTAGCTTAGTACTAAAAATAGGATATGATATTAAGCCTTATAATGATATATAATTGATTAGGTCAACTTAGTACTATAACTTGATTGGAAAAAGGAGATACAAAGTTGATGAGGTAAACTTAGTATTACAAATAGGGAAAAATATAATCTAATAAGGATATAACATTGACAAATTTTACTTAGTAATATAACCTAACTAACAAAAAAGATTACAAGGTTGACCTAGTTGACTTAGTATTATAGGTAGGGAAAATATAGTCTAATAAGGATACATAGTCAACCAAGTTAACTTATTACTATAACCTAACTAAAATAAAAGAGTATAGGGTCAACTAGGTCAACTTAGTACTATAGACAAGGAAAAATACAATCTAATAAGGATACAGAGTTAACCAGGTCAACCTAGTATTGTAGCCTGACTGATAGAAAATAGAATAGGGTTGACAAGATTGACTTAGTATTATAGATAGGGAAAAACACAGTCTATAAGAGACTATGCCAAACATAATGATAGTGTACTAAAAATAGTGAAATATTTTACAATGTAATTGAAAAAAGAAATATAAGCAAACAAACAAATAATTGGATCAATGGGAATGATCCAATTGGGGCACACAACATAAAACCTTGTACCAATACTAGCCAATACAAGTTTTTACAATACATCACATAATGATTAGAGAGAAATTAGTTAATTGAAAATTAAATTTTAATTAAGTGGTCATCCCAAGTGTTGTTAGGTTATTGTAAATTGATATTTTAAATGTGATAAAGAAGTTTGATGAAAAATAGGGAACTAGAAAGATATCTATGGATGGTTTTAGGATGTTTAGGATGAAATGGATCTATATTGGCAATGGTACTAGCTTGATATTGGGGTATACCCCATCAATTCACAATCCCATAGTGATAAGGGTGTCACGTGATTTGCCAATATTTACCATTAATCACATGTTTATACTTGGATAGAAAATTAAGTTGACTTCTCCCTTAGTGATGAAATATAAGTAGGTAGGCCTTGGGAAGATAAATGTTAAATGATTTTTGAATATTGTTTGATTTTTTAATGTGTGAAAAAAGATAAAAATAATGTAACTAAATGGTTATTTAAAAAATTGCTTAATTACAATATGTTAGCTAATCTAAGCATTCAAACAATTAAAAATAAAAGTGTGAATTCATTACTAGCATAGAGATATTAGTTCTCATATCAATAATGGTATCAAGTCAATTTAGATGAAATTGTTTGCAAATAATATAGAATAGAGTTGACTGGGTCACTACTATTCTGTAGAATCAAGATTCTTTCAAAACTATGTCAACCAGGTTGAATTAGTCTTTTAGATAGAAGATAGGCTACATAATTAAGTTGATTAGGTCAACTTAGTTTGATGTAGGATTGAAGTTTTAAAGACTATAAGCTTGCATAAAAAAACTATAATGAATTACTAAATTGAAAGAGAGAGAAAGAGAAGAACCTTGGTGGGTTGGAAGATGATTAGGATTGAAATCTTTTTGTTATAGTGCCTTGAATGTTGCTTTCAAGTTATGAAAACTAAGTCAACTAGTTTGACCTAGTTTTATGAAAACTTGTTTACTAATTGATAACTAGAAGACTAGTTCAACCTACCTAACTTAGTTTATTATCTAGATGTTGACTAGAAGAGTAAGTCAACTTTCATGACTTAGTTTATAGTTCTATATGTTGACTGGAAGATTAAGTTGACCTACATGACTTAGTTCATTTTTTTGGATGCTGACTAGAAGACGAAGTCATCTTGCATGACTTAGTTTATTGTTCTAGATGTTGACTGGGAAACTAAGTCAACATGTATGACTTATTTTATTGTTCTAGATGTTTATTCAAAGAATAATTCAACCTAGTCAACTTAGTTTATTATCTATAACTAAAGAAGAATAATGTGTCAACCTATCTAATTTAGTAACTATATTTAATGAAGACCTACATAGAAAAAACAAAGTCATTTTTAGATAATTATGTGTTAAACTTGTGCACAAAATTTAGAACTATACCAGCCCAATTGACATTATATCACAAATATATAAAAATAATAGATTATAGAAAGGAGAAGTGTGAAATTAAACCTATAAAGCTTAGATTCACATTAGGTTTAGTATAATGTATGCAATGATAAATGCATTAGACATAAAAATCAATTTGAGAGGATCCTACTACAATAAGTCAACAAAAATGCACACAATAACAAAATTATAAAATGAGCAGAAGCATTGAATGGATTATATTGATCACATACCACTTCAAGGGGGCAACCTCCTTTGAGAAAACTAAATACAAATAATTTGTGCATGCGTTCAATGGCCTCAAAACTTATATATGAATTCTAATCTAAGAAACTACTACTTCCCATGAATGTGGGATAAACAAAATGCTCATAGGATGACTTACAAAGCATATGCATCCATAGTAACTACTAAATAAACAAAGTAAAGAGGAGATATTATAGGTTCATAACATCCCCTCCCTCTTAGAAAAATATTTGTCCTCAAAGATTTAGATGTGGGAATTGGTATTGAATCTGAAAGAGTGGTTCCCATGTTACATCCTTTAGTTCCATTTTGTGATATTGAATTAAAACCTCGATGATGGAGTGGGATTGAAGCTGGTATGTGCACTTGTCTAGGATTGCCTCTGACTCAATAAGAATGGATCATACATTATCAAGTTTAGGTAAAATATTCCACACTCTAATGTTTGTGCCAAAAACTTTATTCAACCAAAAGACTTGAAATATTGGGTGAACTTGAGAAGAAGGTGGGAGTTCCAACTTATAATCAACCAACCCAATCTTTTGAAGAACCTTATAGGGCCCATATAACTTAGGATATAGCTTATGATACCCTTTGAGTTTTAGGGAGGATTGTTTGTAGGGTTGTAGATGAAGAAATAATGTATCGCTTACTTGAAAAGTGCACTCACAATGGTTCTAATCAGCCTATTATATCATTCAATTTTATGCCATATGAATATTTTCATACAAGGTACTAAGGATCTAATCCTAAGTTTAGAGAATCATGTTGACTACTTAGACAGATAAACTATTAGGGTTGTATGGAAGGAGGACTTGTTATGATTGACCATATACTACTTCATATGGATTAATTTTTCTTAAAGTGTGGTAGGAGGTATTGTACCACCATTTGGAAAGAGGGAGCCACTTTGCCCACTGATGTTATTATTCTAAGGTGAAGTAATAGAGGAAAGTTTCCAAGCATTTATTTACAATTTCACTCTGGCCATTTGTTTATGGATGATACCCAAAAATCATCTTCAATTGAGTTTTGGTACATCAAAATAGCTCCATCCAAAAATGGTTGGTGAAGATTGCATCATGATCTAAGATAATGGATGAAGGAATACCATGAAGACAAAAAATTTGGTCCAATTTTTTTTGTGTTACTATAGAAGTAGTATAAGGATGGTTGAGGGCACAAAATGACTATATTTGGAGAGGAGATCAACAAAAACCAATATCACTATTTTCCATCCAAATTTAGGGAGCCCCTTAATGAAATCCATACAAATATCTATCTAAATCCTAGTAGGGATGGGTAAGGTTTCAAGCAACCTAGGAATGAGTGTTGTTTCACCCTTATTTCATTAGTAGGTATCACATTCAACCATTATCTATTGAATTGACTTCTTCATTCCCTTCCAAAAGAAGTTACATCATGCTTGATTGTAAGTTTTGAAAAACCCTGAGTGCCCTATGGATGGAGAATCATGAAGTTCATAGAATACATCCTGTTATATATCTATGTGTTGGGGAAGTATCAGATGACCCTTATATCATAGAGAAGCACCATCCTAAGAATAATGTAGTATAATTGAGGGGTTAGTGTCCAACTATTAAATGATTTGATAACATGAGGAGTCATTAACATGCCCCTATTATAAAATTTTCAACCAATTTAGAATAGGCATATAAATAGCTGAAAGGGAAGCTTGATCCACAAATGTGCGAGATAGATCATCATCAACAATATTCTCTTTACCTTTCTTGTAAGTTATCTCATAGTCATAACCCATGAGTTTTTTGACCCATTTTTTTTGTGATGGGGTAGAGACCCATTATTATAGGAAATATTTTAGACTCTGGTGATTAGTTTTGATGTAAAAATAATTACCTATAGGTATGGCCACCACTTCTGTACTAAATGTAAAATGACCATCAATTACTTCTCATAAGTATAGATCACTAAATTATTTCCTAAAATGGCTTTTTTGGTGAAAGCAATGGGGCATCCTTCTTTGAGGAGAACAACACCAAGTCCATTACCACAAGCATCACTCTCAATAGTGAAGGTCTTAGTAAAATTTAGCATAGCTAGAACATGTGTAGTACACATAGCTTGTGTCCAAGTAAAAGCATAATTTTTTAACATGTCTATTAGTGGAGCTAA
This sequence comes from Torreya grandis, assembly GCA_037957365.1. Classification (NCBI taxonomy): domain Eukaryota; kingdom Viridiplantae; phylum Streptophyta; class Pinopsida; order Cupressales; family Taxaceae; genus Torreya; species Torreya grandis. The sequence goes on along the minus strand of JARHVA010004232.1, from coordinate 1,304,715 downwards.
AATATTCTCATAATACTTAACAAACTTTTAATAGTATCCAGTTAGTCCCAAAAAACCATGGAGGCTCTTGAGTGTCTGAGGATGCAGCCAATTTATCATAGCAATTATTTTTATTAGAATCCACCTGAACCCCTTGGGATGAAACACTATGCCCAAGATACTTCACTTCATCCTATTCAAAAGTACGTTTGGAATGTTTTACATAAATATGATGGTTAAAGAGAACTTTTAATGTGATCTTGAAATGTTGGAGATGCTCAGACCATTTTTTACTATAGATGAGGATATCATCAAAGAAGACCAACATGAATTTCTGTAAGTGTAGCTAGAATATTTTATTCATCAATGTTTGGAATGTTGAAGGAGAATTAGTGAGGCCAAAGGTCATGACTAAGAACTCATAGTGGCCATCATGTGTGCAACAATCTACCTTAGGGATATCATGCTTATGAAGCCAGATCTAGTGATATTTAGAGCAAAGATCTGACTTGGAGAAAAAGTGAGCACCATGAAGCTCATCAATAATAGGATTGAGAACTTATCCTTGACTATGAGGTGATTAAGTGCACAAAAATAAATGCAAAGGCACCATGACCCATATTTTTTTTTGAACAAAGATAATTAGGGAATAATATTAGCTAGTACTAGGGTGAATAATTCCTTATTATAGTAAGTCTTGAATGACCATCTTGATCTTGATATTTTACTGAAATGGGTAGTGATAAGGCCTAATTTTGGGAAGAATGCTTCCTAGAAGGAGCTAAATATGGTGGTCTTCTAGCAATGAAGGTGACAATCTCGTTGGTTTGGCAAAGACATGTGCATAACTATGAAAAATGGATTAGAGGTTAGAAGGAGTAGTAGATATTGTTGAGGGTTGCATTTGAATGGAATGGAGATGGGAAATGACACCATGTGAATTATTCTTAAAACATTTTTCCATGTGATGCAAACTTATAATGCTAAGAGATCTAAGTATTAAGCCTTTTAATCTCTATTTTTGTCTATTATCTAAAAATTATATCCAAAGTTTAGAAAAATACCATAAGATGGGTCCAAGTGTGTTTAACCATTGGGATCGTAAAACAACATCACATCCACCTAAGTGTAAGGCAAACATATTGGAACACAAGGCATAATCTCTAATATAGATACACACATTGTGAAACTTTACTTTACAAGGTAATATTCCCCCATTAGTAATCATGACTTCAAAGTCAGACCAAAGATGGATGAAATAATCAGCCTATTTGGTAATCTGAGGGTCAATGAAGTTATGAGTGCTACCCGAATCAGAGATTTTTGAAGTAACCCCAAACCCACATGGTTTATGGGGTAGTGACTCTTATTAAGGCATGGAGAGAGATCTATAATCAATATTTTAAGAAGTAGGTTCCATAATCAACTGAGCTTCTTCTAGATCATCTGTTATACCCTAAACATCTTCCCAATCTTTAGTTTTAGGAAGAGAGTTCACATACAATAGGTAAATATTTTTCTTGACACATCGATGTCCCCAAGTTAATTTATCATCATAATTATAATAGTCCTTTTTCTCTATGGGCTTGCATCTTTCCTTCAGTCAAATTATTGATAGGAGTGGTTTTAGGGGCTAACATTATTTGAGATCATTATGGAGATATATTTTTGAATGAAACAAAATTAAATTTGAATCAATGTTGAGCTATGATATTGTCCTCTACCAACTTAGTCAAACCTAAGGCTTCCATCATTATGTTGGGCCAAAACATTTTGACCTTAGATTGAATTACATCCTTCAGTTTATTGACAAAGCAACTCTTGAAGAATTCATTAGACAATCCCTCTATATGACTGGCTAGCTTTTCAAATTTAGTTTGATATTCTCTCACTATTCCTATTTGGTGAAGTTTAGTGAGTGCTCTAGTGAAGTCATCAAAAGTAGTAGGGCCAAAATATTGCAAAATGAGGGTGCAAAAATTAGTCCATATGGGTTCATCATGAGCCTTAATATATCGAAGGGCTTAAAATTCTAAATGAAAAGATGCAAGTAGAACCTTGTTGGCATCAAAAGTATTCTATAAACTAAAATATTACTCTACCTAATAGATCCATCCAAATGGATCTATACCATTGAATCAAAGAATATTAAGATTTAACCCATGATAATTGCTAGAAGAAGAAAATTTAGTATTTGAAGGAGATTCTAGATGTCATCTATTGTTTATAGTGGTATGTTGAAGACTAAAGCCAATAATTTTTTCATCAAGATCTTTGGTGTGGATCTTGAGGGTGGAAATTTCATCCTCCATGGTTTTTGCTCCTATTTGGGTTACTAACATGACCCAAATAACATTTTTTTTTCAATAGATAGGAAAACTAGAGTTAAGACACATTTAGTAAGGAAGGTTTTTAATTTTGGAAAAATTGGAAGGGGTAAAGGAGCTTTTAATAAATGTTTTTCATAGTGGGAGTATGATTGATGAAGGTGAGAGCAATTTTAGGAGTGAAAATGGAAAAACTAGAAAATTGGTCAGAGAGGGACAAAGGAGTAGAATGAGATGATGAACATAGTGGAAAATTTTCAAGGTAAATAGATAAAAATAGAAGTTATGGCAAAACCTAATAAAAGGGAAATTTATGATTTATGAGAATGAGTGGAATTGGGATATGGGACCTCAAGGAATAAAATATAGGGAATGAAATTTTAGGCATCTAGGTAAATTTTGAGGATAAACAGGGATACATATGGAGAGATATTGCAAAAAATGATTTTTTTTTGCTTTGCTCTAGATTTTTTATTTTTCTATTTCTATTTTTGTTTATAGTTACTATTCTCTAGAAAACATGTATATTGGGAATATGTTGAAACAAGTCTGTAGATCTACAATGGCAATTTTCTAATACTCTACTTGTATTTATGATACTCTATTAGTAATATTATTAAAATAATATAAATGGACCCCAAGTTTTAATGGTTGCATATCACTCTGACCACCAATGCCATCTAAGTGAGCACCACTCTCCAAAAAAAATTCCATAGATTTATCTCTCAACAATAGCTCTTGGTTTTCCTCATGTATGGGAACTACTCAATTAGGTAGCGGCCACTGCCTATTTCATTGGAAAGTCCTCTTGATGGCCCAACTACTTTGGGGTTCCTATGGTAATTCTCATAGTGATTTTTAGGGATTTCACCCAAGCACTTCCCATAATTATGTGGTCAGGTTTTACCCTAATTTGAAAAAGATTATTGTGATGTAGAACAGAGTTAGGAATTTTTAAGAAAAATATCGTAAAGAAATTATGCAGTAGAATAGAGTTTAAAATTTATAGAAAAATAATTTGTGGCCTTGGAAAGAACTTTGATACTAGATGAGATGATCCTCCTACAACAAGTCAACAAAAATGCATGAAATAAAAAATATATAAAATGAGTAGAAGCACCAAATGGATTATATTGATCATAGACCATTTTGATGGGGCAACATCCTTTGAGAAAAATCAATACAAATAATTTATGGATTCCTTTAATGGCCTCAACACTTACTTATATATGAATTTTAATTTAATAAAATACTACTACTCATTAATGTGGGATAAAAAAAAATGCTCATGGGATGACTTACAAAGTATATGCATCTATAGCAACTACTAAACAAACAAAGTAAAGAAAAGAGATATCACTGGTTCATAACACATTCCTATCTCAGAGAAGATAGATCCTACTTACACTTCTAATTAGGGATACATTATATAATCAAGGTCATAACCAATATGGATCTACTAGACCTAATCAAGTGATCTCTTATCATAATAAATTCACTATGGCGGGTTCCAAATCCTCAAGTAAAAAAAATCCATGTCATAACCTTAATTAGGTCCTATGTTTTCATATTCACTAAACTAATAACAACTAAAAAAATTCTAATCTAGTGTTCACCAAATCTTGTGTTACAAAAAAGTGGTAATAAACATTAAAAGTAAACATGTATATGAGACATATACTCATGTCAATGTATATATAGTCCTAATTCATATAAGAGAAGTGAAAATGCATATATATCTACACTTACAAAGGAGGAGCAAAGTTAGGAATACTTAACTTTAAAGACAAACCCACCGAGCCTCAATATCTCCCTTGGCCAAGGTGCTTCATAAAAATTTGTTATGGTATGTAAGGATGATAAGGATAAATCAAATCTAGGCTACACAACCTATCAATGCATCTAAAAGACTTCTCCATAAGATAATATCCATATCTCCAAATAAAGTATGAAAACCTAATCTTGATCCTCAAGTAGAATGGTGTATAAGCATATGCATAATATATCTTAATTATTATTTTCTTCTCTTAGAAATGGCAAAATTATTGTTTTTAAATAGTTTGATCTAACCCTTTTGAAATTTTTGGCCAATAAGGTCAACCTGGTTGACTTAATAATGAAATTGGAAAAAACATACCCGATAGTGAACTATGTTAGCTATGGTTAACTTAGTTCTTAGTAAGCTATTGTAAATAAAAATATAGGGTTGATGTGCCTAACATATTCATTTAAACTACCAAAAAGGGGTTTAGGTTAGGGAAATAGATAATGAAAGAGGAAATGACTAGAGGAGTTTCCAAAATAGGAGGTAAAGATTAGGGTAATGGTTTTTAGGAGACAAGTGTGTACATAACAAAGTGTAAAAGGGGATAAAAATCCTATAAAGCACCAATGGTCTACCCACCCCTTTCCCGATGTACTCCTTAAGGTGTACACTCAGTGAGATTGAGACTCAATGGGTTCCTATAAGATAAAGAACATCAATAATTAATAAATTTTGACAATATTATGTATATACATAATATGCCATCAATCATGGGTTAATTTATTAAATAATACAAAACATTTACATTTGATTGTACTATCACATTATTTCCCAATAAGAGGTATTAAAATTTTATTAAGGCTAAAATTAATGAAAGAAAAAAAATTAATTAATGGATACCTGGAATCAACATGTTTGATCACTTGGATCATTTATCTTATGGGTATTTATTAATGATTTTTATTATATTATGTAATGATATCTCATGTGGCCTTATCATTTATATTAATCAAAATATGAATTTGATCTTACATCCCATAATAAATTTTGATTTTTCTTAAGTAAAATATACAGAAGGTTAGAATTATTTTCTAAATTAGAAAATAAATTTATGTAAAAAATATGTTTTACCAAAGAAGTATCTAAGTCTAGATTTATCTTTATGTGGAGGTATTAACCTAATTTAATTACTTATATGTAGATTGATTGGCATCCTATCTTTAGAAATAACATGACCAAGTAGTTTACCTTCACTCACACTAAATAATATTTCTTTTGTTGGTTTTAATGATATACTAAATTTTATACACCTAACAAAGATTTCATGTAAATGATATAATTATTTCATTTCATTTTTCTAAATGAATAGTCATATCATCAAAGTAAAATTGGGTAATAATACCAACTAAATCATGAAAGTCAATGTGTTTTTCCCTATAAAAAGTGTCACCTTCATTTATTGTTCTAAAAGGCATTCTATTAAAGTGAATGTATCTTTATGTGTAGTGAAATTAGTTTTGTGTCTATCTTTGGGATTAAAAAGATATAATTAAAATTAGAAAAAATATATAATAAAAACATCATTTCACAACTGTAAATTTATTATAGGATCTAGGATATACTTGGCAAAGGTAAATTATCTTTAGTACTTTAACAATTATTTCTATAAAGTCCAAAAAAAATACAAATGTATCCAATATTTTTTACTATTTGGGGTAATATTAGATACCAAAATAGAATATCGAAATATAAAAATGAAACCACAATCTAATATTTTATCTATCTCATTATTGATGGTGTTTTCCAACAAGGAGATAATCCTACAAGGTTTCTTCCTAACAATATTTATATCAGGTTTTATATGTATGTAATATTTAAATATGTAAATATTATAAAATTTCAAATATTTGTATAAGTTAAAATGTAAATAAACACTTTCAATAGTCTAGTGAAGTATTTTTTTTCTAAACATTGTATACCTAAATAAACATAGTTAGGATCCTCTTTCGTACCCAAGTTTAATGGAATGATTTAACCAATTATTATTATATAGGTTGATTTTTATATATATTTTAGGAAGATCATGAGTAAACATTGATTCAAGATTAACCAAATAATGAGGAAATTTATTTAAAAGAAATTTTAAATAATCACCATGATTTATAATATAATCATTATGATCAAAGTAATTAGCTTGTATAAAGTAATCAATGTGTTTGTAAAAATTATAAATAGGAAAACTATTCTCAATATCAAGTATCTTATATTTGATAATTTTAAGAAAAATATAATCAACAATATGTTATGTTCCATTCAAAGTTGGATTAAAATCATAAACAACAAGTTTATCATCACACACATTGAAATATATAAGGATATGTAAAAAATTAAATGCTTATTTTTAATGAGTGACCAAAAAGTTTATGTACTTGTGTAATAATGATTAATTATTTTTGTATATTTTTTTAACTTATCATATATTGTATTCAAATCCACTTAACACTTATAAATTATTAATGCTTGACTCAACATATTCTTTAAGATTAAGTCATAAACATTTAAAATCAGTTATATTGTTTGTGTTTTTGAAATATTAAAAATATGCATATCTTAATAATTTACTCATAGGAAAATTAGAATAACACTAATTCCATTTCTAAATTGGTAACATGCCTCAAAAATACAAGGACTAGATTATTTCCTTTGGTATTGTTCTTCTATATTGTTGATATGAATTAACTAAGGTTAGGATTCCATATGTTCCAATTCTAATTTTAACTAAAATGACATTATTTAAAATAGGTTTTATAGGTGTACAATTCCAATATTATCAATGAATAAATTTTATGTCATTTCCTATGGGGAACCTAATAGAATATTTTACAACATAAGCATTGATAGATTTAGACCAATCCCTTACTAATAAGACTACATAGTTAATAGGAATATTTAATACTTGAACACTAAAAATACACTTGATCATGTCATCCTGATCCAGCTTAATGACTACATCTCAAAAATTACCACAAATGTGTTTTTGATGAGAATAAAAACCAATATGTTTTTTATTATCATGTTCATATTAAATACATAATTGATCAGAAATAAACATAGTCATTATAATTTTTATGCCCCTATGTCAAGAATGAAATTATGAATAATTTTATCATATATTATAATGAAACATAGAATGACATAATATAGTCAGAATTTGGATCATTACATTCATAAAATTGATATTCACACTTTTCCTTATCATATTCTTCTTGAAAACCTACACCATTTTTAGGATATAAATTTTTAGTGACATTAATATTTTCTAATTTTCCAAGTTAACTAATATCTTGGAGTATGGAAAACCCATTTTTGGTATTATCCAGTTTGTTGATGATATTATATGGTCCATTGTTAACATTAACTTTGGGATAATTCTCATCTAGATTATCTACAGTAGTATCATTTTAGATTATAGCCTTAACTTTATATTATGTTGATTGTTTTGAAGAATAAGTCTAGTTTTTAATAACATTGGTAGCATCTATATTATATTTATCAATAGGATTATAATAATTATTTTTTGTTTGTATAGCATAATCATTAACAATATAAATTTCATCCAAATGTTCATTAAAACTGCACATTTTTATTTTATCCACCAAGTCAACATAAATACTATATTTTCTTTTAATAAATCATTCAAATTTTGGAAGAAAAATACATGTATCATGATCATGATAAATTTAAACAATGTGAAAATAATGTTCTTCATTTTCAAATATAGTTTTTGAGTATTTAACACTTTACCTAAGTTGTAATTTGGTCATTTAATTGTCACTTAAAAAAACCAATAGAGAGGAAGAATAATTGATAATATTATTTATATCTTGTTCAGAATGGGCATTTACCCATTCTACATAAGACATTAAGAATATTAACAATTAATACCATTCTAAACAAGATAAATATATTTGAAAGTTGATAATATTTTTATCTTATGTATAGTGGACACATGCCCATTCCAAAAAGGATAAAAAAAAATATGAACATCCAAATTTTGGCCATTATTCAATCAATTAAATTAATAAAATTATACACAAGATCTAAATAAAAATATTAACAATCAATCACATTATATGTAAGAAAAAGATATTTGACAATTTATAACATTCATATCTTGTGTATAAAGGCCACATTCCCATTCTAAATGAGATAAGAGTAATATGAACATTGACATTCTAACAGTTAAAAATATTCTTATCATAGATATGAATAATATTATACATTACATCAAGATAAGATTATTGGCTTCTTATAAACAAGCTAATATTATTACCTTGTTTAGAATGTGCACATGCCCATTCTACACAAGATATTAAGAATGTTATCAATTAAGCCCATTAGGTGACACAAAATGGGAATATTTAATATCATAAATTAAGCCTAATATGTAACAAAAGTTAGGATTATTTAATAATATAAATTATTCTCATCATGTAACATAATATAGTACCACCATTATTATCAGTGTGCATGCAAATTTTACTCAATATATTACTATTTTTTTAAATTATGCAAATTTTGTGACATAAGATTGGGGGGATTATTCAATTGAGTATTTAAAATTAAAGTATATCAAAAAACCTTATGATCATATCATAGCATTAAAAAAACTACTTATTCTATTCATGGTATTGATTATACTTTATAACATCTCATGGAGAATTAGACCAAAAACATACATACACAAGGAAAAGATGTTTATGGTGATGTTTTGTATTTTATTTAGTCTTGACAATGAATTTTAATATAGAGATGATATTGATAAATAAAACTGAGCATGATATAGAGATATATAAAATAATTTATTCAATGATGTAGTAATGAGAATTGAATTACATGTCATTATTCTTTAATTCATAGTATTTCATAGATAATTAGACTATAATTGTATACACATGAGCACAAGATGTGTTTATTGAGATTTTATAGTGTATTTGGTTTTAATAATGAATTTTAATAATGGATATGATACTAAAATATCAAACTTAGAATGATATAGAGATATATGCTATAATTGCCTAAATTATGTATTGATGATAATTGAATTACATATCATTATTATTTAATTTATGACATCTCATAGATAATTAGACACTAAATGTATATGCATGAGGATAAGTTGTGTATGTTTATATTAAATTTTTATAATTGTATTTGGTCTTAAAAATAAATTTTAATAATGGAAATGATATCGATAACTCAAAATGAGCATGATATAGAGATGTATAATATACTTATTTCAATGGTATATTAATGATAATTGAATTACAAGCCATTATTTTGTAGCACAAGATAATATATATATTCTTATTTTTTTTAGAAAGGATACTCTTCATTCTTAGTCTTCTTAAAATATTTTATTATTGTCTATTTAGAATGTGCAATGCTCATGTAGACTATGATTACAAGAAGGTTAGCTTATTTATTATCTCATTAAAAACAACAAAGTGATAAATACAACACTATAGGAATAATACCTTTGATTGGGAAAGACATGAAAGAAAAAAACAAATAGAAAACACAACCAAAATGATTATACCTTCCTCATATTCATTCTAAGTCCAATTCTAGTTTGTTTTTGCCTAGATTATAAAGCTAGGAGTCTTAAGAAATGTTATCCATGCATTTTGATAGCATCTCCCCTTATTTACTTTATGTTTTGATGATTCCATGCATTAAAATATATGAAGTTCTTTATGTATATCTGCATAGTAAGTTAGTTCAAAATATCTTGTCTATAATGGATTGAGAACTTGTAATTTATAGACATGTTGAATCATTAGAGACTATTCATCTCAATCTATAAATAGAGGGATAGGAATGAGTCCTTTCCTCCCATTAATGATAAATTTAAAGAGGTAAGGAGGGATGGGCTAAATTTTATGAGGCATGGTTCAAATTTTTTGATATTTGTATCATTTATGTTTATGTATTACCAACTTTGACAATTTGACCCATGACGTATGTACTCATATAAAATGTTTGAATTGGTAGTTTGAGTGTGGCTTGAGACACCTAGTCCATATTTCCTTCTTTCATGCTCTTACAACCCTTCTAGACAACTTTTTACTCATTAACAAACATCCAAAACCTTTTAAATGGGCATTCCACCTCAACTATATAGTATTGCCCATGTTAATTTTGTCTCCCTAGGTCTCAAGCCTATAAGATAAGAGAACCTTATTTGTAATATAGCACCACATAGAAAAGTGACCCATTTTTAGTAGTCCTATCCATTTTCACTTTGAGCCCCAATGGTCATTTTCATCTAGTCTATATCCTTAATTAGGTCAGCCTAGCATGAATACATCTGAATCATGACCAATCGTTACCTATAAAATCCCACTCAAAGTTCATCTATAATGGATGTGACCAAAATTACAAAGAAATAAATAATACAAATTAATCTTTAAGATAAACTTACCTATTCTTTACACACAATCATTAAACACAATTGTAAACCTACTCGAATCCTCATACTAGGCCCTAGCCACCTCAAACACTATCAATTTGGCATTTGCATCCACATCACACTATTGCACAAAGCACACTAGGTGGGAGAACTACATATGGCTCGATCCCTCTTTTAATTATTGGTATGTAGGTAGTGTGCCCACACAAGGGGTGTGGATTTCATGTTCAGTATATATTTCATACTAACCCCCCTTTCTCAAGTGACTCAAATGTCATGTTATCAAGCATGATGGAATGTTTAAGTTTAAAGATAAAATCAGCTCCACAACGAGTTCTATCGACAACCATCACTCAATTTTTCACCTAAAAAGTTTTAGGTCTCTATAATTAATTTTGACAATAGTGGCAAGAATGAACAATAATGTTAAACACCAAAGCGCCCACTTTTTGGCACTCCTATCCTTTCTCCCAATGAAATCTAGATTCAAGTTTATGACACCTTCCCAATCCTTCAAAGCCATTTTAAACCTCTGTATCAAATATCTTAGTATATTTTCTAGCTAATTTATATTTCTTCTTATTTATTTATATTTTTAGAAAAGTGAAAAAGACAAATAATTTCACAAATTAGGATTGTATTTATTTCTATATTTTGTACTGATTTATTAATCTAGACCCTTAACTAAAATAGGAATAAAACTTCATTATTTCCAAATAATTTAAATCATTTTGTGAACCTAACTTACTTCATTTGTGCAAAAAAAAATCTTTTTTGATTTTAGAAATACTTTTCTAATTTTTCCTACATATATAAATGAGAATTTCACATTTAATTTTTAAAACTCACCACAGTAATTTTAAAAATCATTTTATTTCAAACTGTAGTTAAATATACTAGGTCCTTTTACTTCTTGAGGTATCATCTTATATCTAAATAAGTTTCATTCCTATTTTATCAAAGTAATTCATAAGTGCTCCTTTCAAAGACCTAAGATGACTCTACTAGGCCTAATGATGTACATGAATGCAAATATTTTTTATTCCTTAATGCAAAGTTTTGTATATGCCTTATATGCTTGATTCATTTCATAAGCAAGAGCACATGCATGTTCCTTTTATTTATCAGCTTTATATGTATTTTTTTACACCTCTTACTTCACCTCCCTTAGAGCCTTTATCCTATGTTGAGTCATGTTTCATGGTCTATTTTTATCTTCCCTAGGTCACTACCCATCACTAGAAAGCCTAGTTTACACCTTTTGTCCCTCCACCACCTTAACCTATTGGTTAGTTTTTATCTCCTCTCTTACCTACTACTATCCCTATATGGCTAGTAGATAATGTGGTTATATCTATTACCTGATGTGCCACCATGCCTCTTCTCCCTAGTTAATAACCCCATCACCCTCCTATTCTTTCCCATCTCAGGGCCATCCCACCTACAAAGGTAGATATACACATGCATATGATATTTTTGATTGGTTGAGAAACACACCATCTAAGATTTCCATGTTATAACTACTTCAAAAAACAAATGCATTTAAGGACATTCTTTATCATGCACTCACTCAGACTTCTATGCCCATTGAATCAAAGCCTTCTTATTTTTCATCATGATCAACATGTTAAAAAATATAGATGTTATTTATTTTTATTATGAGGACATGCCTTCTAAGATATTTATTAATTAGAATTTACCACTAGTCATACAAGCTCAAGTAAAAACTAGTGTAGTTAAGAGAGTTTTAGTTGATAATGGTTACAAACTTAATATATGTAATATTACATTTTTATATACCATAGGCATAGATATGCCTACCATGTAAAAGTCATATAATAACATTAGAGGGTTTTATGATATACCATGATAGATATTAGTCACCATTCTTTGGATATCATGGTAGGGCCCAAAACCCTCTCTACATATTTCCAGGGCGTGTTAGGTCCTCTTAATTATAACCTTTTACTTGCACAACCTTGGATACACACTATGAGGGTAGTTCCTTCCACTCTTCATTAATGTGTTAAGTTCTTCCATGAAGGATACCTATACACATGACTAGTAGATAACTAGCCATTTGGATATTATAAAATTATAGAGTTACCTTCAACTATTTCGCTAGATGGGACACCTCATATCATAGTTTATTCATCACCTCATCACATTTATCTTGACTAAATACATACATATGAGGTAGGAAAGACTATCACATCTCACACTCTTCCACTTATAGCTATTTCCTTAGCTCTAGATACTTAGCTACTTATAGTAACTTTACTCATTCTAGTTACTCCATTAGTCATAGTTATTACACCTATTACAATTATGTAATCACTGACAATAATTCTAGCAATCCCATTTGATTTTATAGATACATATTTCTAGGTAGTCATAGTCACTTCCCTAGTTACAGATACTCTGACAACACCATCATCTTGTCCTAATATAGTTGATGAGACTCCCATATCATAGTAACCAACTGTGGAAAATTATGAGTTACCATATATGAATGATGTTGATATAGATTCCTAGGCTACTTTAGATGATGGTACAACACACACACTCATAAATGACTATTTGTATGGATTGAGCTCTACACCAATTAGCCTAAGAGATTATTGAGATGCCTCTAGAACCCTCGTCATACATCTCACATCACTGTTAGCATATCACACTACACTCTTAGGATATAATCCACATTCATGACCATAGATAGATCACTTGGTATATATAGTTCATATGGTTAGCTCTATGGATATAGAGCTGTCATTCAGATTCAGGTGGGCAACACAACATTAACCAAATATTATGTTATAGATGTTACTTTATCATAGATTAATCACATTACCTATAGTATGACACAAATCTATTAGTAGGTTATCATGGTAGGATGGACACCCATTTTGTCTCTTTCATAGAATCATAGGCCATGACACAAACTTATGTATAGCTTTATAGTAAAGATTGGAAAAACTAAAGGTTTAGGGTACTATTAATATTATATCACCACTAGCATAGGCTCCACCAATTCCATTGAGGCCATATCCTATTATAGATAAAGACCCTAAAGGAGAACCAACATCTTCACCACCAAATCAACCCTTAGTTCACCTTCAATAGGATGACACCACTACAAGTGATAGATCTTTGACTACATAACTATCATAGATCTCACTGACACCTGAGGAGATAGACACCATGTATATAGAGCATGTGGCATATTATGATACTTATGATGATGATATTGAGGAATTTTATGATAGACATGATCTCTTCTTCCATAATTATCCATAGTGGGATCTATCCTTGAACCGTTTAACCCCTCTAACTTAGTCTTTTACGTCACTGTGTACATATTGATTTACTCACATTATTATACATAATTTTTTTCTACTTACTTGTGTATAATCTCTCAATTTACTTGTACATAGTGTCTTTTTGCTTACTTTTACATAGCTTATTTTGAAATACCAAAAATAATATAACATGTCAAAATACAAAAACATTCAAATAACTCAAAACACCAAATTTTTTATAATTATATGCATTATCCATGCTATACTTAGATTTTGTTGTTTTAAGATTTTTTTTAATTTATTTATTTGAATTACCATGCTTCACTTGATCTTCATTGAGTGTGTGCAGTGACACCTAGATCCTTGATTGCTTCACTCTACCCATTGATGGACATCCTAATTTTACATTCGAGACATAAATTGACATATCCACCCACTAGGGGTATCTTCTACATGACTACACCATCGAGGTCATGTCATTCCTATATCACACACTTTAGTTATCATGTTTATGTACATTACTTACTAACTTACATAGACTATTCTATCAACACTCACTTGTATATAACACTTGTGTATTTCTTAACATCTATCCAGTCTTGTACTACATATTTTGCATACTTTCACTTCTTGCTTTGATCACTTAGATGTGATAGTATTTCTAAAATTTACATGCCTTCCTTTCTTGCTTTGAGTAGCTAAATGTGATTGCATTTCTCAATTCTTGTTTTGTTACTTGTGTGTGCCTTAGGATATTTTCCAATGTCTTTTGCTTATATACTTGTATGTGATTTTTTCCATCATTCCAATCTTTATTTTTTGTAATTGATTGTGTATGTGGGAATTTGAACATGCATTATATGCTTGCTTTCCTAGTTTGAGTTACATGTGCCCTTGTCCCTTGTTTTTTGGCCCCTTGGCCTCTTTTGTATGCTTCTTTCTTCTTGACTTATGTTCTTATTTGCTTATTTACTTCTCAATTATTTTTAATGCCATGATCCACATCATGCATTATATTTCCCTATTAGATGCTATGATGGACATCATGCTCCATCCCTCTTTGAAAACTAACCAGATTTCTAGTTTTAGTTCAGTATACTACACATGTTATTACATTATTACTTCTATTTAGGCATACCCCTATTGATCTAACAATCTCCAATATAAACTATGCTATATCTTGAGACATATTTTGGATTATCATTGTTATATCATGTATTTTATAGCATAACACACTTGCATGGCTATTTCTTCTAAGGGTAGTAATTGTAGGGTCTTCATTCCTACCCTCAAGAGGGGGAAACAAATAGGGGTTTTATCATAGAGATCAGAGCCCTCTACTAGTCAAAATTAGTATTCAAAACATTTAGAATAATAATTAGAATAGAAAACATGCAAAATAGACCATAAAAATAGGGATGAACATAAAATAGTCATCAAAAATAGTAAAGGACAAGAGTGCCCCATTTAGACTACAATGATCTATAGTAAAGTGTCCACTTTTTGGTGTTCCTATCCAAATAGCCAAAAACCAATAATTTTTAGAAATAGATAGAAAGGTAAGGATAATTACAATTTTATAAGCTATAGTCTAGTTCAAATTGGGTAGTTTTAGTATACTTTTACCTAGATTATCTAGATATAGGGGGCATCATATGTGACATGATGGATCTCACTTCCATATTTAGATCAAGTAGTTGATACAACTTTTAGATCAAAATTGATGTTAAGGACACTAGTGGGTGGCGGAAATATGCATAACACATTTGCCTTATTTTCATTCTATTTCATTATATTACCTAGGTATTCTTCGTAGTTTCATGCCTTATTCTATTTGCAAGATGTTGGCATCATTTTAGAGTGGCTTTTATATAATCCCAAATCTCAATTTCATAAAGGCTTTCATACAAGCCTAGTCTCCACCTTTTAGAGTGGCCAAGATTAGCCTAGTTCTCAATATAGATTTGGTTATCCACACCACATTGTTATATTATAGATAATTCATGGGATTCATGAGCCATATCATATGACACACATTCATACTAGTATCAGTTCATAGTTCACACTTAGTGGGCAATGATGGAGCCAAAGGACTAGTTAGCCTTTGTATTCTTGAGCCACCTACTCAGAGGGATTGGACACATAGTCCAAACATTGATTAACACACACATGATCACATAAATTCACTACATAGTGGATTATGATGGAATCAAAGTTTTAGCCTTTGTATTCTTGAGCCACCCTTGGATAATTGAGCACTTAACTCCATTCATGGCATTGATCTTGGTACAACACATACCCAACATCACTTAGCAAATCAACATCACAACATATATATGATTTATTCTGTGATCACTCTACACACACTCAACATCACACATCCTCATGTGCTTCACCTTATAGGTACTTTTAGGTACACTTTCTATTTTTCCTTTATCCTATTATTTTGATTTGTTGCATCACTAGAATAAATAAGGTGTAAATCTAGTCATATAAAATGTCCAAATTGGTAGTTTGAGTATGTGTAAAGGTACTTATTTCATGCTCTTGAAACCCTTCTAGACACCTTTTTTCTCATTACCAATCATCTAAAACCTTTTGAATAGTCATTTCACCTCAGCTAGATAGTATTCCCTATGCCAATCATATTCCCTTAGGTGTCGATCCTATAGGATAAGAATGTTCCATTTGGACTATAGTGCCCCATAGAAAAGTGTCCCATTTTCAATAGTCATATTTATTTGCACTTTGAGCCTTAATGATCATTTTCATGTAGTCCTTAACCTTAGTTAGGTCAGCCTAGCATGAATACATTTGACCCATGACCAATTGTTCCTTATAAAATCCCACTAAAATCACATTTACAAAGGAGGTGACCAAGCTTACAAAGTAAGCAAGAATACAAACAAAGCATTAAGACAAAATTCCCTATTATTTACATACAATCATCCAACACAACTTTAATCCTACTCAAATCCTCATACCAAGATCTAAACACATCAAACACTATCAATTTAGCATTTGCATCCACATCACACTATTACACAAATCACACTAGGTGGGAGAAATACATATATCTTGATCCCTCTTCAGAGTATTGGTATGTAGGTAGTATGCCCACACAAGGGGTGTGTTTTGAATTTTTACTAAATATTTCACAATAACCCCCCCTTTTTCAAGTGACTCAAATGCCATTTTATCAAGAATGATGGAGGGTTGGGGTTTGAAGACAAAATCACCTACACAATGAGTTCTTTGAACAACCAACACTCAATTTTTCATAGTCATGCTCAAATAGGCACAACATAACTATCCATAAAGTTTTAGGTCTCTATGATCAAGTTGGATAATAACAGAAAGAATGGACAACAACACCATACACTAAAGCATTCACTTTTCAGTGCTACTATTATTTCACCTAACAAAATCTAGATTTAGGTTTATGACATCTTCCTAGTCTTGCACAACCATTTTCAACCTATATATTAGTTGTCTCAGTCTATTTTTGAGATAAATTATATTTCTTCTTATTTATTTCTAATTTTAGAAAGGTGAAAAATACAAACAATTACACAAATTAGGACTATGTTTATTTTTATATTTTGTACTCATTTATTAATCGAAATTTTTAACTAAAATAGGAATAAAAATCCATTATTCCTAAATAGGTTAAATCAATACCATTATTCTAGAATCTTGTTGAATTTTGAATTTACATAATTCTAATAATATCCAATTCCATTCATTTACCATTTAGGGAAAAGTTAGATATTTAATTTGATTTGGTTATATAGTTAATCTTGATTAGCCTTTTGTGCAATATTGAGAATTTAATATTTTATATACTTAATTGGTCGAAAATGCCACTTAAAAAAAACACTTTATCTCAGAGTGATTTAGACATAGCTAAAAGTTGGTTACAGTGCATTTCCAAAATTAGGTATGCCCCAATGTGATTCATAATATGTATGTACCATGTATAAATCAATTAGAGTGTTTCTATGGTTTTGGCCCAATATGCACATCATTGCAAGAAATGTTTTAGATTTTAATTTTGACATTAAGGTGATGAAAATTGAGTGTCTAAAAAGTAATGAATTTTAAAATAATTAAAAATTCATTAAAATTATTTAATACTGATGTGATTTGGTTTATTGAATTATGTGAAACTAGGTTCACACCAATGCCTCAAACAATGTTTGGGATGATTATGATGCCCTTTTGAGGGATTGGAAAAAATATATTTTAGATGGATGAGAACTTTAAAATAATAAAATGTACAATAATAATGATACTAACTCAAGTATTATATTAATCAAGGTGAGATAATGCTTGCATGCTTTGATATGTAACGAAGCTAGAGTAAAAACAATATTTTACATGAAGAGGGGGGATTTGAAAATATGCATCCTAAGATAAGTGACACAATTTGACATGCCCAAAATAGGGAGAAATTTATTAGATGATGGAATGATCTATCCTAAAAAAAGATGTGCACTTTGGTTTTCCCAAAATGGGGTGAATGTTGTGAGCTCAGAATGAGAAGAAAGACTGAATTATTAAGTTTCCCTAAAAAGGGAGATCAATTGATTAATGAATTTCTCTTTTAAGGTGGATTTCATGATTGATTAAATTATTTTACCCAATATCATGGATTTCTTTCTTATTGATGTAATTATTTATTGATTGGCAAGCATATCTCAGGGATTAAACTTGTTACACATATTAAAGTGTAAACAAATGAAACAAATGTAGGTGTGATCATATAGTGAATTTTTATAGAATGAAGAAGACAAAAAAACTAAGCATGATATAATGATTGGGTAATGAAAAAATTATTGGAAGAATAAAATAATGGTGGAATAATATTGAGATAATGGTTATAAAGGTGGTTGAGCTGACCCTAGAAACTAAACATAAATTAGCATTAGCTACATATTCGAAATGGACCTCAAGTGAATTTAATTATCCCAAAAAAAAGGATTAAATATGTTAATAAATGATAAATGAAGAATAGTTTAATAGATAGGGAATGATGGTGGCTAAGCTGATCCTAAAGACTAGACATAACTAAAAGTTTACTACATATTCAAAATGGACCTCGAGCCAATGTAGTTCTCCCAAAATGGTAAAAAATATATGATAAACCATAAAACATATGATTAAAATTATAATAATGATGGACCAATGTGTATGAATCTCCTTTATATGCTTATATAGAGAAGCACATCCTAATTAGCATACATATATGCATAATATTCAATAGTTGTGCTTTGATAAAGGATATGTGATAATGTGATGTGGTCAAAGATGTATGCAATGATTATATTTGATAATGAATGTTTTTTCTAGGGGATATAAAACTAGTGTAGTGCACCATTGTATATAAGCCTCGAGCATTTAATTTTTAATGAATAACATGACATTATGCACCATGATATAAAACACCATGATGAAATAGTCATAATGTGCATAAGGACTAACCCCTAATCTAATATAAAAATTACAATAAACAAACTAACGATATGAAAAACATGATGATAATGTTTAATATGACAATGGATTGACTCAAGTACAAATTCAAGGAATGATCACATGGACATAGATGGACTGAGTCAAGGTACAACAAAAAAATAAAAAAATAAACCAATAATCAAGAAATTAACTAAGTAAATAAAACACACAAATATTGAAAATAAAAGTAATAGAAAACATCATGTCATTAGTTAAGTCAAAATATAAGTCTAAATTTTTCAATGTTAATGATAAAATTATGGTTCCCCCATGCAAGGATACATGCAAGGGGATGAAATGTGGATAAGATATCGCAAAATAAGTTGCACACTTTGATGTGCCCCAAATAGGGAAAAAAATTGTGAACTTGAATTAAAGTAATTGTCCATAAATAGGGAAATTTTGGGAAGGACACATCCAAATGGTTGATAAAATTAGTGTCTCAATGATAAATCAAAGATAATTATTTCATTTAGGATAAGACAAATCTTTTTAAAATTTTATGGATTAATATATCTCATGGAGATTTGAAGCCATTTAAAATGCTTAGGATTTTATGGTTTTATATCTCTCATGGACATTGTGAGCCTTTTCTTAATTCTCAAAAAAAATGGACTTTTCAATATTTTGGTTATTTTTAGATTAAATATCCATAAATAATCACTAGCAAAGGGAATACCTA
This sequence comes from Torreya grandis, assembly GCA_037957365.1. NCBI lineage: Eukaryota > Viridiplantae > Streptophyta > Pinopsida > Cupressales > Taxaceae > Torreya > Torreya grandis. The sequence continues at coordinate 1,284,677 of JARHVA010004232.1, read as the reverse complement.
TTCTATCACCAGAATAAATAATGAATCATAAAAAGGTGAGAGTGTATGGGAATAATGGCTGACCTAACCTCAAAAAGTCTATGTGACTGAGTGTTGTCTACATAGTCTAGATATACTTAGGCCATTATAGTTCTTCTAGGAATAAAAATGAATAAAATTGATGAAAGTGAATATAATGAGTTTGATTGAAGATGAAAATAAGAGTGATTCACTAAATGGAGTAGTGTAAATGGGCACACAAAATGGTGAGAGATTAAATTAGTTTAGCTTGAAAAAAGACAAGATAAAAAATTAGTTATGTTATGGAAAAGATGGGAATGATAGTGACTTAACTAACCTAAGTTACCTCATTTAGCTAAGTGTTACCTACATAGTCTATGTGGGCATTCGGCTAATGTAGTTCTCCTTAAAATGATTTAAATGAAGGGATAACATTATAATTAAAGTGATCACTATAGAATGAGAGACACCCACCCAAATCCTATGAAAATACCTAAAATAATGGGGCCATTAATATTTTTTTCTAATGATTAGATGTTATTGAAGTCAATCGAGATATCGTGGTGTGGAAAAAATGTTTTCCACTTATGATTTTTCTCTATGCCAATGGAATGACATATGAACATGATATTCAAAGAGTGAAATTTAGAATGTAGCATTTAGGGTAAATCACCATAAAAAAAAATGACAAATGTTTCAAAGGTTTTATGACATTATATCACATTTTAGGATTTTATGTTTTTTTTTTTGGTATTTTTTTAAAAAAATTGAATGTTTCTGGGATTTTTGAAATAGAAGTGAAAAGGAAAATGGGAAAATTTACAAGGAACCATTTATAAAATTTAAAAAAAAGAAGTTAGGTATGGGGATAAAATAATATCTATACCAACTACAATGGGCATGCTCACAAAATAATGAGATCATGGTGTACACAAGGGGCAACATGAAAGGATTATTATTCCACATCAGTATCAAGGTGTAGTATGACTACTCTTAAATATAAATGTATGATGAATTTTTTTTGGATGGTTTAAGAATGTGATATTTATCAAAAGGCTAAAATAATCTATGTCAAGGACTCTAAAGCATGAAAACCATGAAACAAGAATGTTGTCATTATAAAATTTTAATTTCAAGGTTGTGCTAATGATGAACAACTTTGAATTTCTTGTATAACCTTATGTTAAATCTTCCTACAATAATTTTAAGTCATAATCAATATTAAATATATAAATAGGGAATAAGAGGAAGATAAAGCTAGACCCTAAAATTAAAAACAAAATATAAAAGGAAATAATACATAAAAATGGAATTACCCCATATAGGGGACCTTATACATAATTTTAAACCAATTAAAAAATGAAAATTCTTTAGATGAATAGTGTTCATGGGATTTTAAAAATTATATCCATCTAGTTTATCTAATCTGTATGCCCTATAACCATAATTTGAACTGCTAATAAAAGGACCTAGCCGATTAGGCACAAACTTCCCTTTATTTTCACACTTTGAATTATTATTTTTTATTCTCTTTTAGGAGAAAGTCACCAATTAAAATTATCTTGGGATGATATTATTGATATATTACACCATAGCCAATTTTTATATGCCTTGACATAACTCAATATGGCTATTCATCTCTCATCCAAGAGTTCTAGTTATTACAGTCTCTCCACTCTATAATACTCATTATCAATTATTTCCTCAAATTAGATGTGTATAGAAGGAAACTTGATCTCAATTATAAAAATAGATTCATATAAAATAACTATGGAGTAATGGGTTACACCTATAGGAGTGTAAACATTGGTATGATAGACCCAGAGGGAAGGAAATAATTACAAGTGTGAATCTTTTCCATCTTTGTTTACAATTTTCTTAAGGATTTTAATAATAGTTTTGTTAGATGCTTTAGCTTATCCATTACCTTAATGATAATAGGGCATAGATCATATTGTTTGATATTAAATTTGGCATAAAGTGTATTAACATCCTTATCCTTCAATGACTTACCATTTTTATATATAATGAAACAAGGAATCCCATAGTGATATATGAGGTGGTTTAAGATGAGTTTATAAATATTCTTGTCAATTACATAAGATATAAGGATTACCTTAACCCACTTATTAAAGTACTCACTTGTAGTTATAATATGTTTATGGCCATCAGAGGAAGTAGGGTTTATCTTACTAATGAGAATGAGTCTCCATGATGAAAATATCCAAGGAGAAATAATTGTGGGAAACACTCATGAAGGAACATGGATAAAATAACCATGCTTCTATCAAGTAGGAAATCTATTAACTTGAGCACATGCATAAGCTTCCATTGTGGTCCAATAAAATCCTATTCTAATGATTTTAATGTAAAACACCATTACTCTTGTATAAGATTCATATATTCCTTTGTTCATGTCCTTAATCACAAATTTAGATTCATCCAAATTTAAACAAAGAAACATCACATCATAGACTCTATGATATATAATATCACCAAGTAAATTTTATGGGGTACATTGTGAATAAAGGATTATTTTTGTTGTGTTAGGTTTATCGTAAGGATGTGGTCTTGGATGTAGGCATAAACATCTTGGTACCAAGGGGAATTTATACCAATAATTTCACATACCATTTAAGTGTCTAGAGAAGTGTAAGTTGGCACACTGAGAATTTTGATAAGAAACTAATATTCTCAGATATTCTCAGATATTTCTATCAAATACCCAATGGTGTCTATAACATCTATTGATATATTATTAGATTTAGGTATTTGATTAAACTAAATACATTTTAAGTTTTGTTTGAGATTATCAACCATTCCTTTCTAGGTCACAATATTCACATCTTTAGTTTGATATTGGTTTGTATCATGATTGATGATCAATTTTTAATCATTGTAGATAACCAAATATCAAATATTCAATTATACTCTTAGGTGGAACCTTGAAATAAATTCCTTATATTCTATAATATTATTAGTTCATGAGAAATAAATCTATAACACTTGGGAATGAGATCCCCTATGGTGTAATGAAGATAATATCATCCCCTCAAACATAAATTTTGAAATATCTATCAATGTATACCTTTCATTCACATGATTATTCTAGATTGAGGATTGAATCATCAATGAAATGAATGGTTAGAGGAGGCATATGTGTAAAATGTGCATCAACAAGTTGATCTATAATGAACTACACTTTAATAGATCTCGAATTATTGTATTCAATGTCAAACTAACTGATAATCATGATCTACTTATCCATACGACCTATTAAGACTACCTTAGAAAGATTATATTTGATGGGATCTACTTTAAAAATAATAATGGTCTTATTATTCGACATATAATGTTGTAATTTGTATGAATAAATTACCAATAGAATCCATGCCTTATTAATTTTAATGTATTTTTGCTCATAGGAAATCAATTTATTGCTTATATAGTAAACTATGTGTTCTTTCCCCTAGTCATTATGTTAGTCTAAGGGTGCCCCCAAGACATGTTCGATAACTAATGTGTAAAGAAATAAATCCTTACCAAATGTTGGTAAAACCAATATTGGTAGTTTTATTTAGGTTTTTATACACACCCCAAAATTTCCTCTAATATTTCCTTTAACATTTTAATATTGGTGAATAAACTCACTTCAAGGTAAAATTTGTAAGGTATTCAATTTTATAATAACTTATTAGTGTAATAATGATGAATGATACATATTGTTCAAAATGGGTGAACTAGATATGGGTGAACCTATATATGCTTTAAATGGGTGGAATTATGATTATTATAACTAAGGTAGGAAGGTTTTGAAAATTAAACTTTGAACAAGGCAAAAGTAAGGTAGAAAAATGAGCTTGTGGATAACTAGGGATAAAGCCTTTCAAGACTAGTAATTAAACTTAGATAGGACAAGTAATCTAAACTAATAAATTTTATAATATACTATATCACACAATAAATCAAATACAATGAAGATTCAAAGGAACAATAACATAATATACTCAAACATGCCAAAATCAAAGATTGCCTAATTGTCAGATTGTTATTATACATCTACAAGAGGGATTATGATAAGCATGCAAAAGCTATTCAAATTATATATAGCTAAAAATGACTGACTATATTTAAATTAGATAAATCATACACAATACAAGCACTAAGATAACAAAATTTTGGAGTTTTTCATGTAATCTATAAAATTATTGAAGAATTGATATTTGCATATAAAGACAAAGTTAAGTAGAACTCTTTCAAATTTCCTATTAATATAAATAGCCAAATTTCTCCTCCATTTGATACTAAGAGGTTAAATATATTTATAATCTTGGGATGGATGAGGTCTCATCTCTTCAAGCTTATCCTATAACTACAAATTCAAAATAGAACCTTTTGTTCACAATTGATTTAACTATTTTTAGAATGGAATTTTATTCTATTTTAGTTAAGAATCGAGATTAATAAGTTAGTAAAGAATATTATAATAAATAAAATCCTAATTTATATATTTTATGTATCTTTTTATGTTTCTAAAAATAGAAATAAATAAGGAGAAATATAACTTAGCTTGAAACTAGATTGAGATAGTTGAGATAGAGGATGAAACTAGCTATGTAGGACTAGGACAATGTCATGAATCTAAATCTAGATTTCATTCAACAAAAGGATATGAATACTAAAAAATGATACTTTGATGTTTGATTTTATAGTACACTCCTATCACTATTATCCAAACTAGTCATAGAGACCTAAAAATTTATAGGGTTTTGAATTGTTTTTGTGTGAGCTTGCCTATGAAATCTTGAGTGTTGATTGTTGATAGAGCTCACTATAAAGATGATTTAATCTTCAAACACTAACCATCCATCATTATTGATAAAATAATGTTTAAGTCACTTGAGAAAATGTGGGGTTAGTGTGTAAGATGCATTGAACATGTGACCCACTCCCCTTGTGTAGACATGTTTCCTACATACCAATACTCTGAAGAGGGATCAAGCCATATGTAGTTAATCCCACTTAATGTGATTTGTGTAATAGTGTGATGCAAATGTAAAAATTCCAAATTAAGAGTTCTTAAGGTTATTATGGAATAGTATGATGGTTTGAATATGTTTGTAGCTATATTGGGTGATTGTATGCAGAGAATAGGGAAGTTTGCCTTAGAGATTTGTTTGTATTCTTACTTACTTTGTAAGATTTGTCACCTCCTCCTATAAATGAGATTTGTATGGGTTTTTATAGGGGAAAATTAGTCATGGGTTATATGTATTCATGTTAGGCTGACATAATGAAGGATATGGATATAGTGAAATGACCGTTTCGGCATAAAATGCAAATGGATAGGAGTACCAAAAATGGGACACCCTAAGGTCTAGTGCTATAGTTCAAGAATGGAATTCTTATCCTACAGGCTCGAGACCTAGGGGATTATGATTGACATGGAAAATTTAGCCTAGCTAAGGTGGAATGACCATCAAAAAGGTTTTAGATGACTATTAATGAGCAAAAATGTGTCTAGAACGGTCACAACAACAGGCAAAAATGAGTTATCGATAGGGTGTTACAAGCCACACTCAAACTACCAATTTGGACATTTTATATGACTAAATTTACTCTCCTTTATTATAGTAATGTAGCAAAGTAAAATACTATGACAATGTAAAAATATAAAGTGTATCTAAACTTACTTGTAATGGTGAAGCCCATGAAGATGTGTGATGTTGAGTGTGCATAGAGAGAGCATATTATGAATCATAAATTTGCAAAGAAAAATAAGGAGTATATTAGTTCTTACTAGACACACTATGTATAAAATAAGAACATAAAATAATCTAGGTAAAAGAGAGAGGAAGAGAAAGGAATGAATATACCTCATCAGGTACATGAACCAATAAAAAACCTATTGTGATGTTCAGTGATGATGAGTGATATTGAGTGATGTTGGGTATGTGGTGTACCAAAGGTAAAATCACAAATAAAGTTGAGTGCTTAATTCCCTAAGGGTGGCTCAAGATGTTTCTATTCAAAATTCACTTTTTAGATTTAAGAGAAAGAAGAAACTAAAAAAGTAATGGACAAGGCATGGGAAGTACCTGGATAAAGATTGCGCACCGTAAATCTAGATGCTTGTGAGCACTCCTCTTTGGCTATGGAGGAATGACACCTGGAAGAAAAAAGAAAACTTGGACAAGAAAATGTTAGATGGATAGGCGGTGGGTTGCCAAGTAAGAGCTTGTTCCCGGAAGTGTGAAAACTTCCTTAAGGGAGGTCAACCCACTGTTAACAGATAGATAAAAGATCAAGAAAATACAGAATGCCAAAATACAGAAGTGACAAAGAAATTAGGAAGGAAAGAAAAGACAAAATGATGACCTGAAGGAGTTATTGGGCTGAAGACAGTCGTCGAGGTCAAAAATGTCACCAGCGTCGGTTATCTGATCTGCTGGCATCGGCTACCCTGTCGACGTCGGTTGGGGAAGTGACCGGCGTCGGTCGGGGTTGTGGCCTGTAGTCGGGTCTGGGTTGCTTTCTGGACTGTGGACGGGTCTGGTTCGTGAACGGGGTCGAGACAGGGTTTGGGGACAAATTTAGATGGACTGAGGAATGCTCTGATTCTAGTTGGGTGCCTTATGCAAGGTCTTTGTTGACAGGGGGATGAGGAAGAAGAAGATACATAGGGGACAGGACCTGAGAAGGCTTTGCAGCCTCTCAGGGGGAAAAATAGAGGGAGTAGAAGACAGTAGATAGGATAGATGACTAAAAACTAAAGAAAAGAAATAAAATGAAACACCAGACTATGCTTACCTTTGGCTTGCTGACTGAAGAAAGGAGGAGCTGTTGTTGGAGCCGTGGAAGACTTGTTGCAAGAAGAAATCCCTGATCCAGAGCCTTTGCACCTATTGCTGCTATTGCATGAGGTCCAGACAGAGGAGAGACAAATGCCAAAGCACCAAGAGAACTCTATTTGCGAGCTGAAGGGTCCAGGGGGGCTGCAACAGATGCAAAAAAGGGTAATGAAGGCTGCCGATGCCGACAGTTTTGCCGACGTCGACCGAAGGGTCGCCGACATCGGCGGTTGTAGGATGGGGACAGAGGCTAAAAATAGCCTCTGCGCATTCTTGCACGCCGCCGGGTGAGGGGTTATGGGAAGAACAGTCACGAGGATGCCAAAATGGGCGTGGGGGGAAGATAATGAAGAGATTTGGCCTAATAAATGCTAGGGGGAAGGTGGAGGGATTCAAGGGAGGATCCAAGGTGGCAAGGGTAGGGTGGAAAGGGGGCCAAGGCCAAGGGTTAGGATAGGGGTTTAAGGCAAACAAGGGGGAGGACCAAGGTGCAGACACGTTTGCAGTGTCTACATTTGCCCCTTTTTGTCTTGTTGGTTGTTCTAGATGAACTATAAGACAAAAATAGGAGTTGGTTTCCCCAAAAAAAGGATGAGGTGTTCCCCCCCTCAAAGCGATAGTTGAGAGAAGGGAACTGAAGATCGAGTGTCGATTTGACAGAGAAAGGGATAGAAGAGAGTGAGTGAAAATGCTGTCATAGTCGTGATTACACGTAGTCCACTTCACAGGAGGGTCGGGTCAAATTATCACATGTCGAGGGTCAAGGAGTGCCAAAATTGAGGTAACCGGGCCCCAGCATTTAGTCGTCTGCTGATCAGGTCACTCAATTTAAGCTGAAGCTCCAAATGGTCGTCATGTTCTAGGTATCCAGGGCTCAGGAAGTGCTCCCAGAAACACGAAAAAGCCACAAGTAGTAGGGATCAACTGGCTCACGATCCTATACTTGCGAAGGGTCAAAAATAGTCTGCAGACAATTCTGCTAACCAGTCGTGAGGTAGCACACACGCAAAAACAACCAAGGCAACACGCTGTCTTGGAAGTGGTCAAAGGTCGAAGGAGATACGCATGATCTCCAATGGTCATTGGTCAAGAGGATGGATGGACGAAAGGATGCGGCCGAGCTAACCTCAGAAAACGTCATGTGATCTGAGTGCTGCCTACATAGCCCTTGTCGTAGGGGCCTCAGGCAGATGTAGTTCTCCCTAAAAGGGAGGGAGGGTCAGAGGGATTGATTGGTCTTGGTCAAAGTCGATGATTAGTCTTGGACAAAGAAAATGATTGGTCTTGGTCAAAGAGAATGATTGGTCTTAGTCAAAGTTGTCGATAGATTGGGCGTGGTCAAGGTCAAGGTCGCAGAAGAGAAGGTTTGTCCATCAAAGAGATGAACAAACGGGGGTGGTTGAGCTAACCTCAGAGGATGTGTTATCTGAGTGCTGCCTACATAGCCCTGGTCATAGGGCCTCAGACCAATGTAGTTCAGACAAATTGAGAAGATTGGTCGATGATGAGATTAGTCATGTGTTGAAATGACAAGGGCAAGATGCTATAGATGTCACATGGGTCGAGGGGCTTTCATCCCTAGCAAGTTTCCATAGTCATGATGGATGTATGCTAAAAATGAATGGAAGTAGATTTATGCTTCAGCAAGTATTGGTTTATGCTTAACATAAATTGGGTCTGGTCGGTAGTTTCCATGTGTATTGGTGTCCATAGAAACTAGGATGATGTCAGCAGAAAATGATGAAAATGGCTTGGTTTGAGTTGAGTCGCTGATTGATGCGGTCAAATGTGACCAAAGTGTAGAGAAAAGATGAAAGGCAAATTGCTCTTTTATTGACAAGGACTAGAAAGGAAGCATAGATAGGGGGTTACTAGAACCAAAGCCCCGTTCATGCATTACGTCGTTGACCAGTGTTGAGTTAGAACGGTAATCGAATCACTTTGACATTAAAGTGAGCTCGAAGTCCCTTGAGCAGGTGAGAGGAAGAGGATAGGGTAACCCAGTTTAAGAGCAGGAATAACCTTGCCCCTTTTTATAGGAGACCCTGAGACAACTACAAGCCAAGTCCATGACTCGTTTTTTTTTTTTTTTTTTTTTTTTTTTTGTGCAGGCTGATCGATGCGGGAAGCCTACATAGAGATGTCATTTGCTTGGTGGTCATGTTGCGAAGCTGATCAATGCGGGAAGCTTCTAAGAAAGGTTGCTGTTTGTAGCAAGATTTAGTCATAGCCATCCTTCGAGGGAGTGGTCTATATTTTTGCTTAATATAAGGGCTTGAATAGCTGTCCTTCGAGGGATCAGTCTATTGGCTACAGCAATGATAGTACAGCTGTCCTTCGAGGGAGCAGTCTATCTTTTTGAATTTGACTTGATTTTGCGACCATGGATATGTTTTGACATCTTGATATATTTTTTGATTTTTTTTTATAGGAATTTGAGTCATGGACAAGACTGTAAAATTTTAAGGACTCCTCTTTTATTAGGACAAAGCATCCATGCATCATAAAAGGGTTGTAGAGGACTTGTTAAAGGGGAATACGGTTGAAAGGGATGAGGATTAAGAGGACGAGGATTGCTCAAGGGACGAGCTCAAGTTACGTGTCAAGTAGACGAGTACTCGACTAGCAAAAGAATGGTCGAAGATGCAATGCATTAAGAGGCTCAGGTTCTGGCCGTCCATCAAGGGAAGATAGACGATAAGTCCCTGACCCATACTTGTGCGTGATGATAAAAGGTCCAAGCCAATTGGGGGTGAATTTGCCTCGTTTACTTTGCTCCATATTGGTCATGTGCTGATTCTCTTTGAGGACGAGGCCTCCGATGTTGAAATCTCGTTCTCACAGATTTTTGTCATAGGCCCACTTTATGCGACTTTGGTAGACATGGAGATGATTGATGGCAGCAAGACGGTGCTCGTCGAGTAACTAAAGTTGAGCTAAGCGATCTTGACGAAAGTCATTGTTGGAGAGAATGTCATGCAAGGAGATGCGGAGAGACGAGATCTGTACTTCGAGAGGTAAGATAGCCTCTGTTCCGTACACGAGGGAGAAGGGAGTAGCACCCATAGAGGTTCGGATGCTAGTGCGGTAGGCCCACAAAGTGAAGGGAATATGAATGTGCCAATCCCTTCCTGTATCATTGACCACCTTCATGAGAATTTTGGTGAGAATTTTGTTGGAAGCCTCTGCCTGCCCATTTGCTTATGGGTAGTAAGGCGAAGAAAAGCTGAGTTTGATGCCAAATGAGTCGCATAGTTTTTGGACAGTCTTGTTTTTGAAGGACTTGCCGTTGTCGGTAATGATTTTGTGAGGGACACCGAAATGATAGATGATGTGGCTGTTGATGAAGTCGATAATTTTGTCAACTTTTGTGGAGACAAGAGGAATGGCTTCCACCCACTTGGTGAAATACTCAGTGGCAGTGATGATGGACTGATGATGAAGAGACGAGTGAGGGTTGATCTCATCGATGAGATCCAAGCCCCACTGAGAGAAAGGCCAAAAATCTTGAGCGACTTGCAAGGCATGGCTGGGGAGATGAAGCAAGTTAGAGTGCTGCTGACACTTGATGCAACGTCGAACATAGTCGCTACAGTCTTGATGAAGGGTGGGCCAATAATAACCCAGGCGAAGGATGCACTTGGCAACCGAGTTTCCACTGAAGTGTCCACCACAAATCCCGTCGTGGACTTGCTTTATGGCTTGAGAAGCTTCAGTGGAGGTTAGACAGTGAAGAAGGAGGCCGTCGAAGCCTTGTTTATAGAGAAGACCCCCTACCATGGTATAGCGAGCTGTGCGCTTGATGAAGCTCGCCGCGCATTGCTAGAGAGGTTGGGAGGAGTGACAGAAAGAGACAAGTAGTCTACAAGTTGCTTATACCAGTCATCTTGTGGGCTAGAATTGATAGTGTTGATATGGTCGATGTGAGGAGAGATGTATGAAGGCAAAGGTACATGATGCACTGTGACAAAAAGGCGAGATGATGATGATGAAGATGGGATATGCGAAGCAAGAGAAGCCATGGTGTCGGCAAACTTGTTCGTAGAGCGTGGAACAGTCTGCAAGAGGTGATGGTCGAAAGATGCTAAAAAAAGGTCAACACAATTCTTATACCTCTGTAAAACTTTATTCTTATAGAGATATGAACCGTTAACTTGATTAATGACGAGCTGCGAGTTGCCGAAGATGTTGATAGACTTGATGTGGAGAGAAAGGGTGGTTTGAAGTCCCAAAATTAAGGCCTCATATTCGGCCATATTATTGGTACAATCAAAGTCAAGCTTGAAAGATAGAGGCATGGGCTCCCCTTCGAGTGGGATGAGGATGACCCCCGCACCCCCGCCGAGTTGACATTTGGAGCCGTCAAAGAACATGGTCATTTGGTAGACGGTGTCATCGGTGGAAAGGGTAGCGATAGACTCGTCAGGAAACTCACAGTGTGAAGGTTGGTTGTCGGGAAGAGGGGCATCTACCAGTTGGTCAGCGATGGTTTGCCCCTTGATAGATTTCTGCTGGATGAATTCAAGGTCAAACTCAGCAAGCAGCATGAGCCACCGAGCCATACGTTGATTCTGGCATGGCTTGGAGTGCATGTACTTGAGAGGGTCAGTGTGAGTGATGACAAAGGTTTTGTGGTTGAGAAGATAGTGGCAGAGCTTGGTAGCAGAAAAGACTAATGCCAAATAGAGTTTCTCGGTATGAGTATACCGAGTTTCATAGTCGACCAGTGTTCGGCTAATGTAGTAAACTGCTTGCTCATGATGATGCTCGTCTCGGTGCGCGATCATGGCACCTAACGAATGGTTGGTGGCAGAGATATAAAGGTAGAAGTGTTGGTCGTCCTTAGGTGGAATGAGGACTGGTGAAGAGACCAGATAGCCTTTGAGGGCTTCAAAATCCTCTTGACAGTCCTTATCCCATTTAAAGGAGATGTCTTTCTTAAGGAGGTGATGGAAAGGTTGACAGCGGTCTGAAAGCTGCGAGATGAAACGACGAATGGACTGGAGCTTCCCTTGTAGACTACAAAGCTGCTTGAGATTGGTCGGGGGTGGCATTTCGAGGATAGCGCAGATCTTGGCGGGATCTATCTCGATACCATGGAAGGAAATGATGAAGCCGAGAAGTTTGCCTGAGAGGACCCCAAAGACACACTTCTTGGGGTTGAGGCGGACATTGTATTGAAGAAGCCGAGAGAAGATGATTGTGAGAATGGTCAAGTGGTCGCGGCAAAGTTTAGACTTGCCGAGAAGGTCATCCACATAATCCTCCATGATCTTGTGGAGGAGATCGTGGAAAATGTAGGTCATGGCACGCTGATAGGTGGCACCAGCATTTTTCAAGCCGAAAGGCATGACTCAATAGTAGAAAGTCCCCCATGGGGTGATAAAGGTAGTCTTGTGCTGATCTTCTGGTGTGATCAGGATTTGATTGTATCCTGAAAACCCATCCATGAGAGATAGCATCTCGTGGCTGGCCATGAGATCAACAAGCTGGTCAATGTTAGGAAGAGGAAAGTCATCTTTGGGACAGGCTAGGTTAAGGTTGTGATAGTCCATGCAGATCTGAATCCCCCCAGTTGCTTTAGTAACTGGGATGATGTTAGAGACCCACTGTGGATAATCAATGGGTTGGATGAAAGAGACAGAAAGAAGGCGTTGAAGTTCCTCTTTGACAAGGAGCGCAATGCGAGGATGCATCTTTCGAAGCTTCTACCTAACAGGCTTAGCCTCTGGTTTGGTGACAATGTTATGGGTAGCAATGGTGGGGTCGATGCCAGGCATGTTGTTGTAAGTCCAGGTAAAGGCCTTGCTATGGTTGGAAAGGAACTGGGCATAGTCAAGCTGCTCCTGAGCGTCTAAAGATTGGCCAATCTTTAAGACGTGAGGAACAACAGAAGAAGAAGGGAGGTTGATGTCAATGGTGGATTCATTTAACATAACCTGGGTCTCGGAAGGGAGGAAACACTGGATGAAAGAGTCGTCGGCACCCATGTAAGAAAGGATGGCATCATCGTCAATGCAGTGGACAGTGTGAATGGTTGCCGACTCATCTTCTACCATGCTAGGAAAAATGAGAGGGAGAGACCTGGACACCCCATTAAGCTGATAGATCAGGGGTTCCAGGCGGACGGTGTTTATGGAAAAAAAAAACTAGGAGGAATGGAAACCACCGACTCCATAGGTGACGAAGGAGAAATGGGCGAGTCTAGAGGAGATTGGTCGATGGTCGGCTTGAGGCAGAGGTTGAAAGGAGCCTGAGTGGGGTCATGATATCCCAGGCCATACCGTTTCTTGACATCATGATCATTGAGTGGCTCGATGGCCTGATGGGAGCCCTGCTCATAATATCCGAAACTGAAACCCTTCCATGCACACCTGTGAAGGTAAGTGTGTGCAAAGGCGGGGTTGCCAAGAAATGAGAAATCAGATGTGAAAGGTTGGGGTGAAGAAAGGGAATTGGCATTGGTAGGAGCTTGATTAAGCCCCCCATAGACAAAGTTGGTTTGGAAGTGAGGAGGACCATAAGGCACGACCATCCCGATCTGTTGGTCGTAATTGGGACTGAGGTGAAGGCATCCATACTCTTGCGGAGTTTGGAACATGTCTAGGGTCAACAAGCGATATTCCCCAAGTGATAGTTGTTGGAAGATGTCTTCCATGGGGTCTTTGGTCGGTGCTTGAAGAGGAGGGGTGAGGGTGACCGCCGATTGTGAATTGGTCGAAGCTTCTGCAGATGGAGGCAGTGCCAGAGTTGACGATTTGATGGGAATGAGGACATCGTTGGGACGGTAGGTGGTGTTGCAAGTCTTGAAGGGTGAAGGGTCAGCGAGAATGGTATGGACTTGCCCGTCATGCTCAAACTTCACACAATGGTGCAGGGTGGAGGGTATACAGGCCATGGCATGGATCCAAGGTCGGCCTAGTAGAAGGTTGTATTGAAACTCTCCTTCAATGATATAGAAGAGCTCTGGGACTGTGCGTGGACCAACGCGGATGTGAAGGATGACTGTGCCAATGGTCATGGCGGTGGTGTCATTGAAAGAGCGTAAGATTGCGTCAGTTTTAGAGACGCAATTCTTGGGAAGAGATAGCTGATCAAAGGCATGGGTAGAGATAATGTTGATGCTAGTGCCGCCATCAATCATAACGCATTTGATGCGTGTCCGATCAACATAGGCAGTGATGAAGAGGGCGGCGCCCTGATCTTCCGTGTTAGATGTGGGAATCTCAGAATCACTGAATGTGATGGAGTTGACAGGAGATAAAGAATGGACGAGGGCAGCGAGTGGTTGGGGGTCCTCGGGTTGGACCTCCACTGCCTGCAAGGCTTGGATAAGGGCTTGATGGTGCTGAGGCAAGGTTTGGATAAGGTCATAAAGAGACATCTTCACAGGTGTCTGATGAAGCTGCTTCAGCATGGAGTCGTGAATTGGCCCAGAAGAGGAAGATGAAGAAGGTTGGGACGCGCCAAGGATAGAAATTTTAGGCTTGAGCACAAGAGGTGGCTTGACGAAGGGATAGGTCCAAGGAATGGCAGCTTTTTCTTTCGCCTTGTCCTTCTGTGACCTAGTGGTTATACAGATAGCATTGATTTTGAAAATAGGAGGTGAGAAAGGGGTCATGTCTTGCTGGTGAGATGTTGACGTGTTTGAAGAGGAAGGAGTCGGGGTCTGGTCGAGAGTGTCCTCAAGGAGAAGAGTGTCTTTCTCCATATGGCGGCGGATGACGGCCTTGAGGGCACAACAAGTCTCGGTGTCATGTCCTAGTGTACGATGATATAAGCAAATTTTTGTATCGTCGAACCAGGAGGGCTTGGACCCGAGAGGTTGGAAAGGCTTGATGGGCAGAAGGGTTATGTCGGAGGTCTACAAAAGTCGGTGCAATATCAACGAGTATGAGCCCAATAGAGGGTCTGTGCTATTTGATATGCGCGAGGTTGGTGACTTTTGCTTAGGCGAGGTTAGAAGAGGTTTCTGTACCACCTTATGGGTTGATGGCGCGGTGACAAATGGAGACAGCTCTTTTTTGGTGATTGGTACCGCCTTTTTGGGAGAGGGACGGTTGGAGGTAGGCAGAGGAAGCAAAGGAGGCAACGAGTTTTGTTTGAAGGCTGGAGTGGGAAGGATGCTAGCAAAGGTCAAAGGATGGGGGCCCAAAATGGATGGCAATGGTGATGGGGAAGGAGACGTTCATTTTTGCAGTCTGGCAGTCTTCTTTGCCTTGGTTGGAAGAGTACTGCTAGTCGAGGTCTGGCCTAGGTCCACCTTCACTTGTGGGTGAGTGAGGGTGGAGACAGGACGAATGCCAAATGACTTGATGGGTTTAAACGAGATAGATGCAGGCTTCGGTTTTGACGGGTTTGGTTGAGGTTTGAGAGTCTGGTCTTTGTCAAGAGTCTGACGAGATTCCACCTTAGGAGGATTAGCGGCATGTGATGAGAGGGCGCGGGTATGTTGAAGGGCTTTAAGACGCTCCCACAACACCTGAGGCATCACTTTCCTCGGAGGGAGAAGTTCAATCTTCTCCACTAACCGGGAAAATGGCTGAGAGGAAGATGTTGATGGTTGCGAGGTTGAAGACGAGATGGGTGTAGTGGTCTTAAATGCATGGTGTGGTGAAGTCATGATAGATTTAGATGAAGACGAAGGGGAGACAGGTTCTTCCCTGGGTGGAGAAGAATCCGAAAGGCGAGGCTCCCTGAGCGGGTAAAGGGTAGGGGTGATGGTGCCCTCCACTTGCGGCTGAGGAGTAGGAAGGGTCGGGTCCTCCATAGGCAGTAGAATGGAGGATGGCGAGACCAGTGGTGCTGGTAAAGCCAAGGTGTCCTCTAAGATGAGAGAGGTTGACGAAGAACTAGCTGGGGAGAGAGGTTCGTCCACATGTGATGAACTAATTGATGGACTAACCTCCTGAGGTTGATTGGGGATGAAGGGAGAGACTGTATTGACTGTTCGAACGTTGTGCTCATGATTGTCGTCAATTAAGGTTTGGACGTTGTTTTGAGTTGGTGGATGATTGGGGAAAGGTTGTTTGAAGATGTCAATGGCCTGATTAGGGGGTGCATTTGGATTGTCTAAGATGAGATCCCCCTTTTCAAGCATGTCTTGGATTATGTTCTTAAAGGTTTTGCAGTTTTCCGTGTCATGGCCCTTAACACGGTGGAAGCTACAGAAGTCATGCTCCTTATACCACATGGGGATGGCATGTGAGGGATCAAATTGTGGAGGAGGTCGGGCCTAAGGGAGATTGAGGGCCCCCTGTTTAACAAGCTTATCCAGCACAGATGCATATGATTCTCCGAGAGGAGTATATCATCGCTGCATGTATCTTTGCTGGAATTGGCGAGTAGCACTCTGAGATGTGGATGGCTCAGGCTGATTGGTCGAAGAAGATGAAGGTTTGACAACCACGGCATTAGCTAAAGCCTTGGATTTAGAATTGGATGATGATGGCTTGGCAGAGGAAGAGTCATTGGTCTTAGAGCTGGGATTCTTGTTCTGCAACTTGACTTTATTCTCCTCGATGGCACGCAACTCAAGTTTGTGAGCCATCCTGAAGGCTTCGTCAAAAGTGTGGAAGGTTTGAACCCTCAGGGTGGAAGAGATATGTCTGGCACAGGCTTGGGAAAAGAGTTTAATAAGTTCGGCCTGGGGTAAGGAAAAGGAGAGTTGATTGATGAGGCCTCTCCATCGAGCAATGAAGTCGGCTATGGACTCGTCCTCGAATTGTCAGATAGAATAGAGGTCCGTGATTGAGACCTTCTTGGGTATGTTGATGGAAAAGTGATCGAGGAAGAGCTGAGCCAATTGTGTGAATGAGAAGAGAGAATGGCTAGGAAGGGAGCTGTACCAGTCGAGCACAGCACCTGAGAGAGACATAGGAAACGTGCATAAGAGTAACGCATCGTCATGGCCAATGAGGTAGCAGGCATGTCTGAATGCCCGCAAGTGTTGCTGTGGGTCTTCCTTATTTTGAAAGCGAGAAAACTTCGAAAGCTCCCACTAGCTAGGATATGGTCTGATTGGGACAGAAGGGCGAATGGGCTCGTTACAGATCTGCTCATATGAGAGAGCGTTGACGAGCCAGAAACAGAGGTCTCAAGACTGGTCATCTTGTCCATCAACATTTTGAAGATGTCTACCGACGGATTGACGGGTTGCACACCCCCTAAGTTGTAGGGCGCTTGGAAGAGGTTAGAGGAGGCGTGCGACATAGTCAGTTGTACAATGTATGGATGACTAATCACAGGGGCAGAGGTGGAGGCTAAAGGTGGTTGAGTAGAAGACATAGCTAGGCCCGATGTTGCCATGAGAGGTTGAACTGTGGTAACGGGGGCCAATGGATATGAGGCCACCCTAGTGTTGATAGGGGCCAGGGTAGGCGGAATAGAGACGATAAGGTTTTGAAACGGAGTGGATAGCGGTTGAGAGGGTTAAAGTTGACAGGGGGCCGGAACCCCGGTGGAAGTGGGCCTAATGATAGAGGGAGAGGCCACACCTAGAGGATTGGTCGAAGTCTGGTCAGTGGTCAAAGCGATGGCTTGAGTGTCTGAAGGTTGAACTATGGATGTTGTCGATACAGCCATAGTCGTGATAAGGGAGGTTGGCATTCTGTAGATTGGATTGCCCAAGGAGTCTCGCGTTCGGCTATGCGCGAGATAGTGTTGCAAGGCCTTGACGTTGAGGTCCAAGAATCGCTTGAAATCTTGGTCCCCTTCTTGGATAATGG
Source organism: Torreya grandis (assembly GCA_037957365.1). NCBI lineage: Eukaryota > Viridiplantae > Streptophyta > Pinopsida > Cupressales > Taxaceae > Torreya > Torreya grandis. Next base: position 1,267,099 of record JARHVA010004232.1, on the reverse strand, counting down.
GAGTCTGCGGCAGGGTTGGACGGGCAGGAGTTCTTTCGGTCTCCGAGTTGAACTCCATTGTAGGCTTGGTCGCGGATGGGGTAGACAGAAGTGGTTGATGGCTGGTGTGGTCGACAAGAGCCTTGGCTTGGCTACGATTCAAAACCATGCAAGGCAAAGAAGGTTCAGGTCTCAGGAACTGTGTTGCTCAGTTTCAAAAAACCAGGATGGAGTCTTTGGTAGAGAAGGGACAGGTTTCAGGCTGCTAGTTTTGAAAAAAAGGACAGTGACAGAGACCGACGTCAGTTTAAAAACTGATGTCGGTAAGAAATGTGGCCGATGTCGGTCAGATAACCGATGCCGGTAACAGATGAAGCCGACGTCGGTATTAAAACCGATGCCGGTGACAGGGGAAGCCGACGTCGGTGGCAGAACCGATGTCGGTGACTGTGTTTTCCAGAGAACCAAAAGGTTCTTGGAAAACAATGAAGAAAGCATCCTCACTCACTCAAACAAATAGATGAGAAGAGGAAAATAGAGAGAGACACATAAGCCTAAGCGATAAATCCTAGGAATTAACCTTAGAAATTGTGGCTTATGCCTTAGATGGATGTTTGGGGAGATTGGCTGAAAAATGGGTCCTAGAAAAAGGCGGTCTAAAGATGGTTTTGGGTCTTGTTTTAGGCGCTCAAAGATCTGTGTTAGGGTCTGGTACGTGGCCTGGTGCTAAGGAGCAAGCTCCCCTCACTTCACGATTCCAGTGGTTAGCTGGTCTCGCTTAGCCAAGATATACCTCACCTAGAGTTTATCCTCCGCCAGAGAATGGAGTGGGCTTCCCCCTTGGTGATGAAATCTAAGTAGGGTCACCGGGACGGGTAAGGTATCCGCTGGGGGATGAAATCCCAGTCGGGCCTTGTCTCAAGTAAGTTTTATGTTCGTTTTAGTGCATGTGGTTTGGTAGTGTAACATCAAGTGTCTACGGTTCATTCAATATGCGTCTAAGTTACTAGATGTGGACTACGAAGATGCAAGCACAAGCAGAAATGAATGTAAAGTGTTTTAATGCCCAAGTCGAAATGTGATGTTTGTTATGAAGACAAGTTTGAGAAAGGGTTGAGAGTATGATGTTTAGACTAGTCTAGAAATGCAAGGAAGAAAGATTCATTTTAGTCCTGCTTATAGTGTCATTGAGAAGAAGAGAAAGAGGAGAAAAGGTAAGAACCTAATGCTCCTAAATGAATGAAGAAGAAAAAGGAACCCAGGAGGAACCTAGGGTCCCACCGAGCGTGCCAGAATGTTTCTATTCAAAATTCACTTTTTAGATTTAAGAGAAAGAAGAAACTAAAAAAGTAATGGACAAGGCATGGGAAGTACCTGGATAAAGATTGCGCACCGTAAATCCAGACGCTTGTGAGCACTCCTCTTTGGCTGTGGAGGAATGACACCTGCAAGAAAAAAGGAAACTTGGACAAGAAAATGTTAGATGGATAGGCGGTGGGTTGCCAAGCAAGAGCTTGTTCCCGAAAGTGTGAAAACTTCCTTAAGGGAGGTCAACCCACTGTTAACAGACAGATAAAAGATCAAGAAAATACAGAATGCCAGAATACAGAAGTGACAAAGAAATTAGGAAGGAAAGAAACGACAAAATGATTACCTGAAGGAGTTGTTGGGCTGAAGACAGTCGCCGAGGTCAGAAATGTCACCGGTGTCGGTTATCTGATCTGCCGGTGTTGGCTACCCTACCGACGTCGGTTGGCGAAGTGACCGGCGTCGGTCGGGGTTGTGGCCTGTAGTCGGGTCTGGGTTGCTTTCTGGACTGTGGACGGGTCTGGTTCGTGAACGGGGTCGAGACAGGGTTTGGGGACAAATTTAGATGGACTGAGGAATGCTCTGATTTTGGTTGGGTGCCTTATGCAAGGTCTTTGTTGACAGGGGGATGAGGAAGAAGAAGATACACAGGGGACAGGACCTGAGAAGGCTTTGCAGCCTCTCAGGGGGAAAAACAGAGGGAGTAGAAGACAGTAGATAAGATAGATGACTAAAAACTAAAGAAAAGAAATAAAATGAAACACCAGACTGTGCTTACCTTTGGCTTGCTAACTGAAGAAAGGAGGAGCTGTTGTTGGAGCTACGGAAGACTTGTTACAAGAAGAAATCCCTGATCTAGAACCTTTACACCTGTTGCTGCTGTTGCACGAGGTCCAGACGGAGGAGAGACAAATGCCAAAGTGCCAAGAGAACTTTGTTTGCGAGCTCAAGGGTCTAGGGGGGGCTGCAACGGATGCAGAAAAGGGTAATGAAGGCTGTCGACGCCGGCAGTTTTGCCGATGTCAGCCGAAGGGTCGCCGACGTCGGCGATCGCAAGATGGGGGACAGAGGCTAAAAATAGCCTCTGTGCATTCTTGCACGCCGCTGAGTGAGGGGTTATGGGAAGAACGGTCATGAGGATGCCAAAATGGGCGTGGGGGGAAGATAATGAAGAGATTTGGCCTAATAAGTGCTAGGGGGAAGGTGGAGGGATTCAAGGGAGGATCCAAGGTGGCAAGGGTAGGGTGGAAAGGGGGCCAAGGCCAAGGGTTAGGATAGGGGTTTAAGGCGAACAAGGGGGAGGACCAAGGTGCAGACACGTTTGCGGTGTCTACACAAGAATATAAAGGCCATCCCTTTGGATCCATTATCACCCACTAAGTGTAGCTATGTGATCATGCATGTGTTAATCAATGTTTGGACTATGTGTCCAATCCCTATAATTAGGTGACTCAACAATACAAAGGATAACTAGTCCTTTGGCTCCATCATTGCCCACTAAGTGAAGCCATGAACTAATACCACTATGAATTTGTATCATATAAGATGGATCTTGAATCCCATGAATGCTCTATAATATGATGATGTGGCATGGATAGTTGAATGTGTGCTAATAACTAGGCTAATCTTTACCACTCTAAAAGGTGGATATTAGGCTTGTATGAAAGCCACTCTAAAATTGAGATCTAAACTTACATGAAAGCCACTCCAAAATGATACCAACAACCTATAGATGGAATAAGGCATGAAATTGTTGAGAATAGCTAGGTAATGCATTAAACTTGGTAAGAAAATAAGGCAAATGTGTTATGCACATTTCCTTCAATCACTAGTGTCTATAACATGGATTCTTATCTAGAAGTTGTGCCAACTACCCAGTCTAAAATTGGAAGCAAGATCCATCATGTTGTGCATGACTCCCCGTATATCTGGATACTCTGAGAAAAAATGATACTAAAACTTCTCAATTTGAAGTATATTATAGTTGAGAAAACTTTAACTAACCTTACCTTTCTATATATTTCTAGAAAATCAATGTTTGCTATTGTTTGGATATGAACATTGAAAATAGGACACTTTATTATCTAGCATTGTAGTGTAAGTATGGTGCTCTTGTTTTTTACTATTTATGATCATTATTATATAATTTTCACTATCTTTTTGGTTTGATTTTCCTAGTTTCAATTATGAATGTTGGTATGAGTGTTATAAAAACTAATTTTTTATTGGTAGAAGTCTCTGATCTCTATGACAGAACCCTATTTATTGTCCCCTCTTCTAAAGGTAGGAATGAAGACCCTGCAATGACTACCCTCAAAATAAATATCCCTACAAGTGTGTTATGTTATGAAATAAATGATATAGTAATTATAATATAAAATGTGTCTCAAAATACAACATAATTTATATTAGATATTGTTAGATCAATAGGGGTATGCCTAGATAGATGTAAAAATGTAATAGCATGTGTAGTAAATTGAGCTAAAAGTAGAAATTTGGTTAGTTGTTAGTTTTTAGTTGTCAAGAAGGGATGGAACATGATGTCCATTATATCATCCAAGAAAGCAAGAGAATGCATGATGTAGATCATGGAATTACAAATAATGAGAAGCAAACAAGTAAGAAACATGTAAGGCAGGAAACAAGAAGTACAAAAAAGAGGCCAAGGGGCCAAGAAAGCAAGGGACATGGGCACATGTCCCTCAAAATGGGAAATTAATCATACAAGGCATGTTTAAATGCCTACATACACATATAATTAAAAATGATCAAGGTTGGCATGAAGGGAACAAACACATATAATAGTATAAGAAAAGGACACTAGCAAATATCCTAAGGCACACACAAGAGTACAAAATAGGAACTAAGAAATTTAATCACATATAAATACTCAAATAAAAAAAGGAAGGCATGTAAATACTAAAAATACTTTCATATCTAACTAATCAAAGTGAGAAGTGAAAGTATGCAAAATAAGGAGTAAAATACTAGGTAGATGATAAAAAATGCACAAGTGATATATAGTAGTGAGTGTTGATAAAAAAATATATGTAATCTAGTAAGTAATATACATCATCATGATAACTAGAGTGTGTCGTTTAGGAATGACATACCCTGGATGGTGTAGTCACGTAGAAGATGTCCCTAGTGGATAGATATGTCGATGTATGTCTTGAATGCATAAGTAGGATGCCCCCTCAATGGGTAGAGTGATGCAATAAAAGATATAGGTGTCACTACACACACTCAAAGAAGATTAAGTGAAGCATGGTAATGTAGATAAATAAACAAACAATAACATAGAATAACAAAATATAAGTTTAGCATGGTAGTAGAAATGTAAATCATGGATAATTCATATAGGTGAAATGTTTTTGGTATTTTGAGTTATTTAAATGTTTATGTATTTTGAAATTTTATATTTTTGTTGGTATTTTTTAAATAATCTATTTACAATCAATCATAAGGAAACTATGTACAAGAAATTGAAAAAAAACTATGTACAAGTAATCTAAGAAATTAAATACAAGTAAAACTGATAAATTATGTACAAGTAAAGAGAAAAAGAATGATACTAACCATGAGTCTCATAAGAGATTCCCTATCATGGTGTATTGTATCAAGGAGAGGGATTATGTATGATCTTGAAGGAAAATGGAAGGGATGAGACTATGAATCTAAAAATTATGTATGTTCTCTAAAATCTCTATAGTGGAAATTGACTATGGGGTCCCCCTATAACTTTGAGAAGTGGATGCAACTGTAGGGCTCTTAAGAACACATTTGGTAATAGAAAAAACTCTCTACAAAATGTTCTCTATGTGTAGAGGTATGAGACCTCAATGATACTACCTTAGGTGTGAATAATATAGTTAGAAGATATCTAAATTCTTAAAACTATGATTAATGTAGTGTTCACTCTAAGAGAGGCCTCCATGGAAGTGTATGAACTCTCTATGTTAGTGCAAGAGGTTTCATCTATGTCTGAATCTCAACTAGAGGAAAAACTATAACTCATGGAGAAGTTGAAATTGGTGATTGTAGAGTAGGTGATGGCTCTAAAGTAGTGAGTGGTAACTCATACTGAACTCCACAAACTATAACAACCTAATTATCATGAATGAATTTCATGTAACTATGAATTATAGAAGGTACTACTCAAAGTTTTTGGATCCATGGTCGACCAAGAGACTTGTCAAAGACTCGTACAATAGGAACAATAGTAAATGGTGTAGCCACATATGTTAGACCAACTTGAAGAGGAAGTATGATCTCACTCAATTAAATCTATATGTGCCCATTGAATACAATAATAACTATCTCCATCAGGGTAATATCCTACTTTTAATATCCCAAATGTTGAAGTAATGTCATAGTGCACATGTCCACACTAGATCCATTATCTATGAGAACACTATTAATGGGATGATGATTGATTTAAATTATGATAAGGAGTGCATGGTAATCTAAATCATCCTCAACTATCTCCTTTGAGAAGGAGATTGAAGGTCTATCTAGAACTCTATAATTATACATACCAACCATGTTGCTCAAAGGATGTGACTCAACTGAAGGTGCCTAGTATGTAGCTAGTAGATGGAGTGTATGATATGCATGATTAAAACCTATTGTATCCCCTATCTCCTATTTATAATGTAATGGGAAAGGGTCTAATAAAAATTTTAGAGGCTTGTCTTATGTTTTACTTTCATGAAGAGGCTCAAGTAGAGTGCCAAGATCAATAAGGTTGCCATTTATTAAGTCTTATATCTTGTGTCACAAACTAATACATCTATTCATTATGTGGCTTAGTGCCCTATGAAAATTTTATAATGTATTATAATCATATCCATGTGGAAGAGGATTTGTTATATAAGCTTCCCATATAGGAGGGAGAGATATGACATTACATTCTAATAGTTGCTATAAGACTATGGTTTAAGATATTAGTAGATTGGTGAAGGCTCAATAAGGAGGTGATGATAAAACCACTCATTAAGGAGCCTCTATAGCCAAATTAAATCTAGGTTGATTTTGACTTTTTCTATCATTAACCTTTACTTTATATGGGACTTTACTGTTACTCTTGTTTATTATTTCTGATATACTTGTGTACTTGATTTTTCCCATTGAAAGTATTTTGAATTCCCTTTCCTCTAGTGTATGACATAACTTAGTGAAGGAATAAATCCTTATAAACATTAATTACTCATGTAAAACTAGCAAAATACTTTGTTTGAAGAGATCTTGCAATTCTTGATCAGTCATGGAGCTAGTCATTTTACCCAAGATAGTCTTATATCTAAGAACATAATCTATGAGATGCTAATTTGACCTTTATTTTTGTTGTGAAACTTGGGAATAAGAAACCTTTTCACATTTTTAAATTCTAAAATGAGCTAGGAACATGTCAACTAAAGGATTGAATGCTTTAACTAACTAATTTGGTAGACTATAGAACCATTATAGAGCATAATCCTTTCAACTTCATGAAAATAACTTGGTTATTAACTAGCCATTGGCATATAGTCCAAACATGTTACATGAAAATATCTCAAGTGTGTCTCTGGATCACCCTTGCCACAATATAAAGTGATCTTGGGTTGAATGAAACTTAGTGGTAAGGGTGTAGAAGCAATATGGTGTGCCAATGGTGTATGAAGTAGAGAAAAAGAGTCCAAAGCTTGTGTTGGTCTAGAGGAACCTTGCTCAAGATAGAGGACCTTGGATTGAAGATATTTTATCTCTTTCATGATTATAGCCACATCAAGAGGTGAAGATGTACTGGTCATAACTAGTGGTGCCACATAAGAAGGTTAGGCTGCTATAGGGGGGTTGTTGAGACATAGTTTTTTTTATAGTTTCATTTGTAATTGGTTATTATGAAGGTATGAAAGACTAAACTTTCTTATCCTTTTTTCATTTCCATGATATATTTTAAGATAATGGCATGATCTCAAGGTAGTTCCCTAAGTCTCTCTCTAAAACTTTATAGAACCAAATCTTTGTTGATACCAACATAATTATCAATAACAGGTCAAAGTGGATCAGTACCCCCATGTGGTGGAGCATGAGCATTGGTGTGTACATCATCATTTTTATTCTCATACTACTCATTGTCAAAATTACCTTCATGGAAATTAGTGTAATCTAGATGTGTAGGATCTATAGTAGGAAACTAAGCTAGTTGTTTATCCATGGTATATGGATGGGTTGAAGGAATATAGGTGAATTTAAGAGGGATTCCTCTAAGTATTACACTTTGTCTCTCAAAGGAAGAGATGTAAAGAACCTAGGTCGAATAAGGAAAAAAACTTGAAAAATGAAAAATAAAAGATTAAAAAAATGTAATCTAGGATTTGAAAAATAGTGAAGTGGAATATGCATAAAAGGGATACGAAGCTCACTAACATGTAATGTGATACCTCAAAACCATAGGGACCTAGTATATTCAACTAGGGTTTGAAAGAAATAATTTTTAAAATTATTATGGTGAATTTTAAAAATTGAATGTGAAATTATGATTTATATATGTAGAAAAATTTAGAAACAATATTTCTAAAACCAGAAAATAATATTCCCTAGGGTTTATATGGTTTTTGTGGGAAAACAAAGTAATTTGGGTTCACCAAATGATTTAACTTTTCTAGGAATAATGGATTTTTATTCCTATTTTATTTAAGGGTCTGGATTAACAAATCTATATAGAATATAACAATAATTATAGTCCTGATTTGTATCATTTATTTTTCTTTTTTTAACTTTCTAAAAAAAGTAATAAATAAGGAGAAATATAAGTTAGATTGAAACTAGACTAAGGTAGATGATGCAAAGGTTTAAATTAGATGCACAAGACTAGGACAATGTCATCAACCTAAATTTTACTTTCATTTGATGAAAAGATAGGAGTACCATAAATATGATAGTTTTGTATCTGGGGTTATTGTCTGCTCTTATTGCTATTGTCCAAATTGGTGATAGAGACTTGAAACATTTTGGATATTTATGTTGTGTTGGTATGAGCTTACCTATGAAAATATTATTTTTGGTTATCAACAAAACTCATTGTAGAGTTGATTTAATATTAAAACCCTAACCCTTTATTATGCTTGATAAAATAATATTTAAATCACTTGAGAAAGGGGGGTTATTGTGTAAGATGCACTGAATGTGTAATCCATACCCCTTGTGTGGGCACGCTACCTACATAATGATACTCTGAAGAGGGATCAATCTATATGTAATTCTCCCACATAATGTGTTTTGTGCAATAGTGTGATGTAAATGCAATAATGCCAAAGTGAGAGTACTTGAGGTAGCTAGGGACTGGTATGAGGGTTTTAGTGTGTTTGTAACTTTGTTGGATGACTGTATGCGGAGAATAGGGAAGTTTACCTTAGTGATTTGTTTTTATTTTTGCTTGCTTTGCAAGATTTGTCACTTCCCTTTGTAAATGAGCTTGAAATGGGTTTTTATAGGAAATAATTGGTCATGGGTCAGATGTATTCACACTAAGATGACATAATTAATCATAAGGATTGGATGAAAATAATTATTGGGGCTCAAAATGTAAATGGATAGGAGTGCCAAAATTGGGACACACTAGGGTCTAGTGTTATATTCCGAATATGGCACTCATATCCTATAGGCTCATAACTTGGGAGAATAGGATTGGCCTAGAAAATATAGTCTAACTGAGGTGAAATCATCACTCAGAAGGTTTTAGATGACTAGTAAAGAGAAAAAATATGTCTATAAGGGTCATAAGAGCATGAAAAAAAGAATTATGGATAGGGTGTCACAAGCCACACTCAAACTACCCATTTTGACATTTTATATGACTACATTTTTTCCCATTTATTTTATTAATGTAGAAAAGTAAAATAATAGGATAAAGGAAAAGGAGAAAGTTTACATGAACTTACTTGCAAGGGTGAAACCCATGAATATGTGTGATGCTTATTGTCCATAGAGAGAGAATATTATGAAAAGAAAATCCATAAAATAAAATAAAGAGTATATCAATTTTTGCTACCCACACTATGTCTAAAATAAGAATATACAAAAGTTTGGTAAAAAAGAGAGGAAGAGAAAGGAATGAATACGCCTCATTAGGTATGCTAACTAGTATAAAACCTATTGTGATGGTGAGTGATCCTAAGTATGTGTTGTACCAAGAGTAATATCACAAATGGAGTTGAGTGCTCAATTCCTCATGGGTGGATCAAGAATACAAAGGTTGTCCCTTTGGCTCCATCATCACCCACTAAGTGAAGTTATGTGATCATACATGTGTTAATCAATGTTTAGATTGTGTGTGTAATCCCTTTGAGTAGGTGGCTCTAGAATACAAAGGCTAGCTAGTCCTTTTTCTCCATCATTTCCCATTATGTGTAAAGCTATGAACTAATACCTATATTAATGTATGTCATATGAGATGGATCATGAATCCCATGATTGATTTGTAATCTATCAATGTGGCATGGGTATCTAAATGTGTACTAAAAACTAGGCCACTCTTGGCCACTCTAAAAGGTAAAGGTTAGGCTTGTATGAAAGCCACTTTGAAATGATGCCAAACACATGTAGATGGAATAAGGGACACAAATTATAAAAATACCTAGGTAATATAATGAACTAGAAAGAAAATAAGGAAAATGTGACATGCACATTAGCCCAATTCACTAGTGTCTATAACATGGATTCTAATATGGAAGTTATATCAACTACCTAATCTAAAATTGGAAGTGAGAACCATCATGTCACATATTATGCCCCCTATATCTTAATACTATAAGTAAAATTATATTAAAACTACCCAATTTGGATAAAAATATAGCTAATAAAATTGTAATTTAATTTACCTTTTTGTCTATTTCTAGAAATTCTAGGTTTTTGGTTGTTTGGATAAGAGCACCAAAAATAGTAAACTTTACTATATGATGTTGTAGTTCAAATATGTAACTCTTATTATTTACTATTTTTTATGGTTTTTATTTATTTATCACTATTTTTTCTATCTATTATTTCTATTTTGGATTTTGATTGTTATTCTAAGTGTTTTAAAAACTTATTTTTGACTGTTAGAGGGCTCTAATCTCTATGACAAAACCCCTATTTATTTCCCCCTATTTTGAGGGTAGGAATGAAGACCCTTCAACAATTACCCTTAGAATAAAGAGCCTTGTAAGTGTGTTATGATGTGAAGTACATGATATAGTAATAATAATTGATAAGATGTTTCAAGATATAGCATAATTTGTATTGGAGATTCTTAGATAATCAAGAGTATGCATAGATAGATGCAATAATGTAATAACATGTGTAGTATATTGGATTTAAAATGGAAATTTGGTTAGTTTTAGTTGTCAAGGAAGAAAGTAACATGATGTCCATCATAGAATCCAAGAAATCAAGATAATGCATGATGTGTATCATGGCATTGAAAATAACTAAGAATAAAATAAGCACACAAGGAAAGAGGCAAGAAGCATACAAAAGAGTCCAAAGGGGCAGACAAATAAGGGACATGGGCACATGTCACTCAAACTAGGAAAGCAAGCATACAAGGCATGTTCAAATTCCCACATAGACATATAATTAAAAATAAGGAGGATTGGCATGAGGGCCCATAAGGACATACAAAAGTATAATAAAAGGACATTAGCAAATGTCATAAGGCATACATAAATAATAATAAAAGAATTAGGGAATGAAATCACATCTAGCTACTTAAAGCAAGAAAAGAATGCATGTGAATGGTGAAAATAGTAACACATCTAACTAATCAAAGCAAGAAGTGAAAGTATGCAAAACATTTAGTACAAGATTAGGTAGATGCTAAGAAATACACAAGTGCTATATACTAGGAAGTGTCGATAGAATAATCTATATAAGCTAGTATATGATATACATCAATATGATAACTAGAGTGTGTGGTGTATGAATGACATAACCTAGATGGTGTAGCCATGTAAAAGAAGCCCCCTATGGGTAGATATGTCTATGTATGTCTCGAATGTAAAATTAGGATGCCCCCCTCAATGGGTAGAGTGAAGCAATCAAATATGTGGATGTTACTTCATGCACTTAAATAAGATCAAGTGAATCATGGTAATGTAGATAAATCAAAAAATAATAGAATATAACAATAAAATATAAGTCTATCATCGTAGTAGAAATGTAAAGAATGGATAATGTATAAAGTTTGAATTTTTTTTTGTATTTTTGAGTTATTTGAATGCTTTTATAATTTTACATGTTATATTATTTTTGGCATTTCAAAATAATACATGTAAAAGTAAGCATAAAGAAATGATGTACAAGTAAAATGAGAAATTATGTACAAGTAAGCTAATAAGGAATGATACTAACTAATGAGTCCCATAAGAGACTCCCTATCATGGTGTCTTGTATCAAGGATAGGGATCGTATGTGATCATGAAGCATGATGGAAGGGCTAAGAGTGTGAATCTAAAAATTGTGTATGTTTTAAGTACTCTAAAATATCTATAGTGAAAACCAATTATGGGGTCCACCTATAACTCTAAGAATTAGATGAAACTATGGGGATCTTAGGGACCCATATAGTAGTAGAAAAATCTCTCTAAATATGTGCTTTATGTGTAGAGGTATGAGACCTCAATGATACTTTCCTGGGTTTGAATACTATAGATAGAAACTATATAAAGTCTTGAAACTATTTTTGATGTAGTGGTCACTCTAAGAGATGCATCTATTTAAGTGCATGAACTCTCTATGCTAGAGAGGGAGGCCTCATATGTGTCTAAATATCAACTAGAGGAAACATTGTAACTGGTAGAGAAGCTGCAACTAGTGACTACGGAGTAGGATATGGCTCTAAAGTGGGGAGTGGTACCTCATACAAAACTCCACCAACTAAACCAACCTAATTATCATAAATCAATTTCATGCATTTGTGAACTATAGAAGGTACTGCCTAAATTTTTTGGATTCATGGTCGACCAAGCAACATTTCAAAGACTCCTTCACTAGGAAAAATAGTAAATAGTGTGACCACATGTGTTAGACCAACTTATAGAGGAATTATTATCTCACCTAATTAATGCTATATTTTCCCACTAAATCTACTAATAATTGTGTCCATCAGGGTAATATTCATCTCTAAATATCCAAAATGCTGAAGTAATGTCATAGTGCACATGTTCACAATGGTCCATTATCTATTAGAACAATATGAATGGGATGATGATTGATGTAGGAATTGATATAGAGTACATGTTAATATGAATCATCCTCAACGATCTCTTTCTCTAATAAGGAGATTGAAGTTCTAGATATAACTTTGGAATTATACATACCAATCATTTTTCTCAAAGGATGTGACTCAATTAAAGGTTTTTGGTATGTAACTAGTGGAAGGTGTGTATGATATTCAAGGTGAACACCTGATGTATACCCTACCTCTTGTTTAGAATGTATTGCGAAAGGATATGAGAAAAAAATTTAGAGCCTTGTATTGTGTTTTATTTTCCTAAGGGGGATCAACTAGAGTGCTAAGATCAATAAGGTTTCCATCTATCAAGTCTTATATCTTGTGTTAAAAATTGATGTATCCATTCATTATGTCGCTTGGTACCCTATGAAAATCATAACATGCATTTTGATCATATCCACATGGAATAGGCTTTGTTGTCTCAACTTCTCATATAGGAGGGAAAGATATGACATTGCATTCTAATAGCTACTATAATACTCAAGTTGGAGATACTGGTACATTTGTGAAGACTCATCAAGGAGGTGTTGATAAAACCACTCACTGAGGGGGCTTTGAAGCCACACTAATTGTAAGTTGATTTTAACTTTTGCTGTCATTAACCTCTACTTTGTATGGGACTTTACTATTACTCTTATTTATTATTTTTGATATGTTTATGTCTTTGAATTTGCCCATTGAAAGTAATTTGAATTCCCTTTCCTTTAATTATGGCATAACTCAGTGAAGGAAGAAAAGATTTTGAACATTATTGACTCATGCAAAGTTGGGAGAAGACTTTGTTTGAAGAGATCTTATAATTTTTTATTGGACATGGGGCTAGTCATTTTAGCCAAGATAGTCTTATATCTAAGAACATAATCTATGAAATGCTCATTTGAATTTTTTTATTATGAAAATTGGTTATAATAAACCTTGTCCCATATGTTAATGCTGAAATGAGCTAGGAAAATGTTAGCTAGAGGATTGAATGCTTTGACTGACTAAATATATAGACTATAAAGCCATTATAGAGCATAATCCTTTAAACTTCATGGAAATATCTTGGTTAGTAACCATTAATTTGGCATATAATTCAAGCATGCTATATGAAAATATCTCAATTGTGTCTCTGTATCACCCTTGCCATCATATAGAGTGAGCTTGGCCTAAACAAAACCTGATGGTAAGGGTGTAGAAGCAATATGGTGTGATAATGGTATATGAAGTAGATGAAAAGAGTCTAAATCTTGTGTTTGTCTAAAGGCACCTTGCTCAAGATGGATCACCTTGGATTGAATATATTTTATCTCTTACATAAGGGCAACCACATTAGGAGACAAAGATGTACTAGCCATAACCAGTGGTGCCACATAAGAAGGTTGGGCTACTATAGGGGGTTTCTGAGACATAGTTTCCCTCACAGGTTCATTTATAATTGGTTATTCTAAAGGTATGGAAGACTCAACTTGATTATCCCTTTTAATTTCCATGATACATTGGAAGATAATGACATGATCTCAAGGTTGTTCACTAAGTATCTCGCTAAAACTCTATAGAACCAAATCTTTGTTGATGAAAACATCATTATCAAAAATAGGTGGAAGTAGATCAATACCCCAATGTGGTGGAAAATGAGCATTGGTGTGTACATAATAATTTTTATTCTCATACTTCTCATTATTATAATTATCCTCATGGAAATTAGTGTAATTTAGATGCATAGGATATATAGTAGGAAACTGATCTAGTTGTTTATCCATGGGATATGGATGGATTGGATGAATCTACGTGAATTCAGGAGGGTTACCATTAAGTCTTGTACTTCATCTTAGTGGAATACATGTAAGGAACTTAGGTGGCATAAGCAAAACAACTTGAACAATGAAATAAAAGATTAAATAAATGTAATCTAGGATTTGAAAAATGATGAACTAGAATATGCATAAAAATGATACGAAGCTGACTAACATTTAAGGTGATACCTTAAAAGCATAAGGACCTAGTATATTTAAATAGGGTTTGAAATAAACAATTTAAAAAATTATTATGGTGAATTTTTATTAAATGTGAATTTTTTATTTATATACGCAGAAAAATAAAAATATATATATCTAAAATCATTAAGGAATTTTTCCTAGGGTTTATATGGTTTTGTGCATAAACAAAGTAAGTCAGGTTCACAAAATGATTTAAATTTTTGGGGAATAATGGAGTTTTATTCATATTTTATTTAAGTTTATAGATTAATAAATTAGTACAAAATATAGAAATAATTATAGTCTTAATTTGTATATTTTATTTGTCTTTTTTTACCTTTCTAAAAATAGCAATAAATAAGGAGAAATATAACTTAGCTTAAAACTAGACTAAGATGGATGATGTAGAGGTTGAAATTGGCTATGTAGGACTATGATAGTGTCATCATCCTAAATTTTAATTTCATTTGATAAAAGGATAGGAATGCTAAAAATAGGACTCTTTAATGTTTAACATTATTTTCCACTCTTTTTGCTATTGTCCAACTAGTCATAAAGACTTGAAATTTTTTGGGTATTTTCGATGTGCTGGTATAAGCCTACCTATGAAAAATTGAGTGTTGGTTATCAATATAACTCATTGTAAAACTGATTTAATCTTCAAACCATAACCTTCCATCATTATTGATAAAACAATATTTGAGTTACTTGAGAAAGAGTGGGTTAGTGTGTAATATGAATTAAATGTGTAATCCACACCCCTTGTGTGGGAATGCTACCTACATAGCAATAACTTGAAGAGGGAACAATCCATATGTAGTTATCTCACCTAATGTGCTTTATGAAATAGTGTGATGTAGATGCAAAAATGCCAAATTGAGAGTGCTTGAGGTGGCTAGAGACTGGTATGAGGGTTTCAGTGTGTTTGTAGTTATGTTGGGTGAATGTATGCATATAATAGGGAAGTTTGCCTTAGTCATTTATTTGTATTCTTATTTTCTTTGTAATATTTGTCACCTCTATTTGTAAATGAGATTTGGATGGGATTTTATAGGGAAAAATTGGTCATGGGTCATATGTATTTGTGATAGGCTAACATAATTAAGGATAGGGATCAGATTAAAATAAATGTTGGGGATTAAAGTGAAAATAGATAAGAGTGCTAAAAATGGGACACCCTAGGGTCTGGTGCTATAGTCTAAATGTGTCATTCATGTCCTATAGGCTTAGGACCTAGGGGAATAGGATTCTACTAGGAAATATGGTGTGGTTAAGGTGGAATCATCATTTAAAAGTTTTTGGATGATTGGTAATGAGAAAAATGATGTCTATACAAAAAGGAGTTATAGATAAGGTGTCATAAGCCACATTCAAACTACAAAATTTTGACATTTTATGTGACTACAATAGTCTTCTATATAAAAAATATAATTGACCTATTCAATTGCATTCTTCCAAATGTCGATTTCATAGAAAAAATTGACCCTATCAACTATGTTCTATATTTTCTCCATATAATGTCACCAAAATTGACTATATACTCTTCATAGTTAATATAATTAACCTATTATTTTAGTAATGAGTTCACTTTTTATTTTAGTGGCTTGCATGCTTAGAGCAACAAACATAGACTAAATAGGGGGTTTTAAATTTACCAATTTAGTCAAACTATTTTTCTTTTTTGTACACACTTATAAATCACTTTACACAAAAAAAAATCATTAAACATTTTTCTTCCCTAGGTCTACCTACTTGGATTTCATCAACAAGGGGGAAGCTGACTTGGTTTTCTAGCCAAGTATAAACATGTGGTTAATGGTATATATTGGAAAAGAACATGAAACCTTTATCACTAAGAGATTCTTAATTGAGGGGGTAGTCCCTAATACCAATCCAATATCATCATGAATATAATTTTGTTTTAGCCTAAACTACCTAAAACTATACATAGATTCATTTCTAGTTCCTTGTTATAATGAACTCCCCATCAAATTAATTTTAAATTTTATTATGAATTAAAAACATTTAGGAATGACCAAATAGTTATAATTTAATTTCAATTTTTCTACTTTCTCTTTGATCATTATATTTTGTATTGCAAAACTTGTATTAGACAATGTTGGTGCAAGTTTTGTGTTGTGTGTTCTAATTAGATCAATAACATTGATCCAATTTCTTGTGTGTTTCAATTAGTTTTCTTAGATATTATCTTTCACAATTGTTTTCTATTTTTATAACACTATCATCCTTGTCAACATAGTCTCTTATAGACTATTTATATTATTCGTCTTTAGTACATAGTCACCCTATTTGACTATGTATTTGATCATCTAATTCTATTTGCTATTTAGTAGTACATAGTTGACCTGTATGACTATGTCTTCTTTTTTCTTGTTATGTTTTATATATAGTAGTACATAGTCATCATGTACAAATGTATCCTCTTATTATCTATTATGTTTTATTTTTCAAAGAACACTGTCAACATATTTGATTTTGTATCCTATCAACTGATTCTTCTTTTCATCAAAATTTTGACCTCTTTTCCTCATCATGAATTTCTTGTTTAAGGATAATATAAAATTAAATCTAAAAAACATGATGAGTCTTACCAATCCTAATAGGTTTCCTAAGACACATTTTATTGTTCCCACTTTGGATGAAAACAATGTTCACATTTTTACTCTCACTACCAATTATGGGACTCCTCTTCATTCATCCTTAGTTCATAATCCTCTAATCTCCTTAGAACATGAGTATGATTTAGAGTACACACCTGAAATTCTTTTCTTCATTAATGAATTTCATCAAAATAGGGGAAATCAAAGTTAAACCATTTATAATCTTATAATAGGTCCTCAAGTAGAAGAACCTCTTTCACCCTCCACTGCCTTCTCTTGTAGATTTGGAGGAGACAATTTCTTTGCTTCTCAACCTTTTCGTTTTATTTTGTCTCCTTCACACACCATGACATTTTCATATATGACTTATTTAACCTCCATGCCAAGTATCTCCACTAACATGATAGGTTCAACTTCTAATGGGCCTTTTCTAAATACCGTTGTCCATAATCATGCCACTAATGAATTTTTTGTTACTAATGTTAATCATGCCACTAGTCATATTTTGATACTAATTCTAATCATTCCACTGGTACATCTTTTGCTACCAATGCCAATCATGATACTAATGCTTCTTTTTCTATCAATGCTTCTCAGTCCACTAGTATGGTGCATGATACTGCTCATAGTGTAACTCAAACCACTAATGTCAACACCAATGCATCACATGTGCACAATAGTCAAAATACTATTGAAAATCACCAATATTTTTACAAAATCTTAGTCAAATGCATACTTTTTAAACTAATAATGAAAATCAAATGATGTAGATTCAAAACCATCTCATTAACCTTTAAAATAAAACCCAATAGGTTTCATGTGGAGGGAATCCTATGAATTCCCCCACCCCCCTTAGGGATTCCCATGTTAACCTTATTCCTCAACCACTCCTCATTAATAAAAAAATTAAACATCTCCAAAATGAATCCCTTGTACTTCAAATTTTTAATATTTATGTAGTAGGTATCACACCTACATTCATGTACAATGGGTATGTTGATCCCACATTGCACTTAAAGGCATTTGGTAGCATTTAGAAAGATTAGGTCAAAATTAATACCTTTATTATTACCAAGTTATTAGCTAAAACACTCCTAAGATATGTTTTATATTGGTACAATCAACTAAAAACCCATTCTCTCACTAGCTTGGAATACTTGGTTAACTCACTAGTCCAATAATTTCAAACCAATGATCTTCCCAAGAATAACTTAGCTCACTTCATAAATTGTAAAAAATTTTAAAGTGAAATGACACAAGCTTTCATCAAATGATCAAAGAGCTTATCTAAAAAATGTGAGCATAATATGGTTGATGATAACCTCTTACATCTATTAAGTAATTCTCTCTACCCCAAGTTACACTATTAGGTTAGGACTCTCTGTCCAAGAACTTTGGAAGAAGCCCTTGACCAAGCTAAGAGATAATAATTTGTAATGCACCAATTTCAACCATTAGTTCCTACCACAAGCACTTGTATGCTAATTAAAAACAAAAAGTGTCATGGTACCAATGATGGTGTTATTGATATTTATGATACTATTCACAAAATTCAATCAACCACTCTAAATAACATCATAAAACATGCTTCCCCTCTAAACAACACTCTTAATCCTAAATATTCATTAAAAAAACATCGATATCCATAAAATATTATCCTTCAATGATATTCAAAAGTGTCTTCTAAGGCCTGTAACACAATATTTTAACCACACTTGTCTAATGAAATCATAGTATGATCTGAACAAATTTTGTTGGTTTCATGCAAGTTGGGGCCACTATCACGAGACTAGTAGACAATTACATAATCTAGCTATCGATTTTCTTCTAGGCCCAAACTTTAATCATGAATCAATCATTCACAAGCATAAAAAATCATGACATATTTTTTAAATCCCATTAAATAAAAAACAAAAATCAATCTTTAAACCAAGCTAATTCTCATCTTTTTATATACAAAGATCTGATTCCCAATCATCTAGATAAAAATCACAAGCCTACTCCTAAAAATAATGTTAAAAGTATTATATACCTCACTACTAATGAATAAAATGTGGTAAACATGAGTAACATGTGAAGAGTAGTTATTTTTATCAAATCTAATATAACACCCACACATCAAACATTTTTCATTATTCAAGACACTTCCCCATCATATCTCATGGAGTTGGGGCAAGAGGACATTATAAACTTCTAAGAACTAGTTTCAACAACTCAACTTGATCATACCTCTCACACTATATATACTCTTCGCCCAACATAGCACATCTAGATAATGTTCCCCAACCTTCCAATAGTATTTATTCAACCCAATCACAATAAATACCTCAATCAAACATCCCCTCAACTAAATACAATCAACCTATTTGTCCTCAACCCAAAAAAACTACATCTTACCAACACAAGTTTAATTGTACTTAAAACCCTCCTTGGTAAGAGCTCTTACAACATTATGCACATATATCTAATAATCCCCCCATGGATTATGATGAATATGACCCATTATGAAAATTTCTTGTATGTTATCTCAAATGTATTTTCTTGAATTAATGCAAACTTCCCCCATCATCAAAACTATCTAATTAAATTAATGTTTACAATAATCATCCCTTGTCCTCCTCTAGTAGGACACGAAGCTACCTTGTCTAGATCCAAAGATAGTATCCTTAAATAATGTGAAGAGATGTCTATTCATGTTTATGAAATAGTGGATAATTCTCTTTCCCTTATGTTTCTTAGCACTTCCATGATTCCAGATGATATTTTTCTTCATGTGGATGATCCTCCCCTATTCATTAACATACAAATAAGTGATATCCAATTTAAGTTTACTTTAGTTGATAAGGGTTTAGGTACTTATGTTTCCTCCCTTAATTCCATTAAAATTCTTGTATATTTCAAATGTAATGTCAAATCCAAACATAACACATGTCAAGGATATGATAAGAGGAAAATTCTTCCTTTATGTTACATGTGGATTCCCATTACTATCTCACTTATCACTATCCATTTCAAAGTTATGTTCCTTAACTTCCCCTCTCTTATAACATTTTTCTTAGTAGACTTTGGAATGATTTTATGAGGCTAGTCACCTCATCTACATGCCAATGCATCAATTTCCCCAAAAATGGTGATATTTATAAGATTCAAGGAGACACAAACTCTTGGAATTTTGAACAATTACAAGAATGTGTTATCTTTAATATCACTACCCTTGAACCTCTACCTAATATCCCATTTAATATATCTAAACTCTTTAACTATCCTATCAAATCTACCCAAGGTTATAATGGTCACCTTGAAATCATTGGGAACATACCATCTAACTTCCTAGATTTTGATTGTGATGAGCCAGATGAGATTATCCTCAAGATCGAAACTTATGATCAATCCCCTCTTATCATGGCCCAACTTCCTCCATTTTTACAACTTCAATCTCATCAACTACCTATCGATGATATATATATGGTATTAACCAAGATTAGACATTATATCCATCTCACAACATCTAAATATAAGGTCATAAATACATGTATAATTATCTTGCATAAACCTAACTATGATGATGGTTATGTTTTAGATGACCCTTTTTTAAGATGACTTGTCTAAGCTATAAATGTTGAGATTTTTTGATATCATACTTATTTATTTCAATATTTTAATTCATATTATTTCATTCCTTCCTTCATAGTGTGTATTTATAGTATTCTTCATATTTTTATAAGGGTAGAGATGTAATGATTACATGATACACATCTATTTTTAGAGGATCCTTTTAGAAGCATGCTCATGGATTATGCCTTGACCAGTCCTTACCATTATCATATATACCAAGATCCTTATAAATTTCTTCACATAGATATGATATCTAATTCTATTAATACTTCTATGCATCTAGCCTCACCTTCAATTAAGCATAATTTAGTTCCTATTCTTGTTCCACCTTCAGTTGAGCCTCATCTGGTTTCTAGTCCCACTTTACCTTCAAATGATCCTAGTCTAATTTCTAATTTGGCCTAGCCTTACCTTAGTGATGACCTTCTTCCTTTGTCATAGCTTGATCTCATACCCACCCAATGGGCTGATCAACCTTATTTTGATATTCACTAAGTTTCTAGTCATTAGACCAAAGATTTCTAGTTATATCAGCCACCCCAAACTTTTCCTGCTACCTCTTTGATTAGTATACCTCCAAATTCTACTAAAAATAATATATGTTTCTTCCATAGGATAAATAATCATTCTTCCACACATTATTTGATGTTTTGGAAATATATTGTCACCTTGCATCCCACCATTGCTCATCCCAAAGATAAGGTTGTACCTCCTCCCATGTTGTTACTTGAGTATATTCCCAAGTATGGGGAGGTATACTATCTTTAGTAATAATGTGGTACCCATCATGTCGATCATTTATATATTATCTAGAAACACCTTTATGATCACCTTATATCAATACATAAACCATTTATTCCTCCTTCCATAGGTTGCCTATGCAAGAAGGTTCCTCCTTATTTACTCGTGGCACATCCTTCTCCACCTATGGTTCCTTCCCCACCTATGGTTTCTTTCCCACCTTTGGATTCTTCTTCTCCACTGGTGGTGCATCCTTCTCACCCCATAGATACCATTCCCATTTAGGCACCTATTACTCTCCTTGATTATTCTACATATGAGATCCCTCATGATAATGATCCTTCAATTGTACCTAAATTTTCTATTGAGGATATCTAGAGAGAAGTATTTGCACAATCTTCTATGAGAATTGATGAGACTCTAGTTACCATTATAATCTATATTCATAGAGATGTTATATATGTCATGGATAATATTTATGGAAAAAAAATAGTATTTATGAACATGGAATGGTCTTATTTCACAGTATTCTATATTATGATTTTGGTTTGTATTTTTGATCCACTTTTATATGTCTTATACACTTGAATAAGTGTCAAATTTAGTTTCATTGATCTATTTCACATAGATCTTTATATTATGTTTTATGTGTTTTATATGGTTTTGTTTAATTTATATTATGACTTCTTATTTATCTTTCCATGATTGCACACTTATGCCTATGATTTCATTTCTTTCATGGATTTTTTTCATTTACAATTATTATTTTCTACCTTATCTCAATTAAAACTCAAATAAATATTATTGTAACTTGGTTAGACAATCCTTGATCCCTTTAGTAATTCTTTTTTTACCATATGAATAGTTAATAAAAAAGACATCTCATTATACTCCTATTTTTTTTATTTACATTATATCCCCCTTGATTTCTCTATATTCCTTTCACATATTAAGCTTACATATGATTGAAACTTGATATTACATACCGGTTCATGTGTATGCATAAGTGTTTATTCATTCATATCTTTGGATACTTAGCTTCCTTTAACCAAATTCTAAGGCTTATTTATGTGTATTACTTCTATCACTCATGTTGGTTATTCCAAATATGTATGGAGGAAGAATCATAAAATCCATAAAAACATTAAAATCCAAATCATTTAAACAAAAGGCAATGATACAAAAGGCAATATACAAACTAAAAAATCAAATTACTTTAAAATATGTGATTCATATCACATATCTTATTTTTATTTTAAGCATAAACTCCAAAATTGACCTCATGATAGAGTCAAGGTCTATTGGGGTGTGGTAGGCTAATAAATTGGGAAAGGAGATGAAAAAATCTTATAGTGCTATGTACTTTCACACCCAATTTTCATAGTAGACTGATGGCTTTGTAAGAGGTTATTAAGAAAGGGGAACATGTGGGAATATAAGTCCAATTTTAATTTTCTTGTTCAAATAACCAACATGAGTCGATATGAGTATCTCACCTTTTTTCCTATACATCATTGTGATTATTGAGATCAAGTATGATATATGTTCTTTTCACTAGAATATTATTATCTTTCCTTTGTACCTAGTCTTATTATTTTGTATTGCACCTTAGAAGCAAAGATGTCTTAGATTCACTTCATCTAATTAATACAACGGAATCACCTCTAGATGTGGGTAGCCTATTGGGTGAGGTAAATCTCTAATTTTGGGGCTAGATCTCCTAATGCATCATCTAAACTCAGTTCCTAAAGCTAATTTATTTTTAGTTAAAGGGGAGAGAAGGATGCACGAAACAAAATTAAGATATAAAAGGTGATTTACCAATGTGTTTTATCTCTTGTGAATTATCCTTAACAACTCTTATGGATAGAAAAAGACTGATTGCTAACACACACTCTCTCTAAAAGACTCCTACACATTAGTATTTCACATGGAGGTTATCTTAGACGATCATAACCTAAGGATGATGAATGAGAAGACTAACTAAAGACATTTTTATTCAATTTTCACTATAAGTGCAATCACTAACACCTTCACACACCATGTAACCTACATAAGACAATCCACTAGTACCTAGGTGTAAACAAGGACATGTAAAGGGAGAAGAATAAACCACTTATGTAAATTTAACTAGCATAACACACTATAATAACAACATAAAGGAGGTTTAATTAGTATTATATTATCTCAAGGTTGTAGATACAAATGAGCATCACTTTCACATACCCAGTAGAAGGATGAATACAATGGATTTTGAAGCTAAATTTATAGAATATGAGAAGGTAGGATAAGGATAATGCAACTTATAATTATGGAGGAGAGGCCATAATGACCATTAGTCACTCAATTAATTACTTTCAATCATGAATAAGGGAGTATTAATATCCCCATAACTCCTTCCCTTCATTGCTTTAGCTGCATAATGGCTTTCAATGGGACCTTGGGCATATAAGTGTAGTGGATGGCCTATCTTAGTCATATCTGACCCCATGAAGATGTCATTCACCTTAAAATTAACATTACTTCTTGACATCTAAATAGAGGCAATACACTAATTATGAGAGCTAGTTACTTGTTTGAACTTTTCCATTACTCACCTAGTTACCACCTTCCATGCCATTATCAACCCATTCAATGCATTATTATCCTAGTGGGTGAGATTCCTAAGATTTAGAGTCTTTAAAGTGAGTTATTATTATGATATTGGATTTAATAGGTTGGTATAATGATGTTAATTACTTTGAGAGTCTGATCACTATGTGAATAGGCCTACAACACTCCTTTCTTGATACACATGAAGATTATCTCCTCAATTAAGTTCAAGTCTACTTATTATTGTTTTTTTCACTAATATGGGTGTTTAATATTGATTTTTTGGGGATAATTCCACCTATGTATAGGCCCAAGAGTCCTTTATATGCACTTAAGACCCTCAACATTCTTGGAATTATGAAAACAAACCCAAAACTATAACTTAAAAGCCATTTTCCTACATGTTTTACCTCACACATGTTATTTTATTGGATTAAATAGGTAATATAGGACCTATAGGTGTCTTTGTGATGTTTTCATGGTGTCTCATAGTCATTGCAATCATCAGGAAGAGTCTCTTGTCCATTGGGTTCTTCATTGGGGTTTTAGAGGGTTTAGAGTGGCATAACATCTTAACAATGGTTCATAGCTTACAAGATTTGGATTCCAAAACTAAGTTCATTAATATTGAAAACATATACCCCCTAAAATTTCCCTAACAAATATTGATCCCATGCATCCTTTATGGTGAGTTATGAGCAAAGGTTGGTAGCGTTTGGGATTTTACTAGGCATTTTGGGCTTGCTTAAAATATTAATGATTGTTCATAAAACTTCCCCAATGAAAAAAAATATATCTTACATATATTTAAATTGAATATTGGTCCCCAAATTTAACTAATATAACTATTTCCCATGTATCTTATCATGTAAGATATGATTTCTTAAACTAGCAGCTCAAACTAGTAGACCGGGGTGATAGAGCTTGAAGAGGGCTATCAGGCCAACTTTACACTTACCCTATATTATCCCACATGAGTAAATTTCACAAAAATAATACATTTATTTAAATTTTTAGATATTCTTGAGTAACTTGATATGTCATAATAACATAGTTGGGGCTATAAGGCCTTAAGTAGGGCTTGAGGCCTTATACGCCTAACACAAGCTTCAAGGCACAAGGTTAGTTGTAGGTACCTATGGTGGATTCATGAATTTTTAAAATCCTTATCCACTCAAACCCAATATTTTATATAGTATTAAAATGGTTCATACCCCACCTATGGAATTTTTCTAATTTAGGTTTGATATGACCTTAGCCTATACTCGTTGCTTGGACTAGTTGATGTCAAAGACCTGAGTGGTCTTGTTTCCTTATTTTTTCATTGTTAATTGAGTTTTAATCCACATTAAATGTGACTTAGGGTTAATTAATACCTCCTTTAACTACGTTTTCTCTCATACTTTGTAATCAAACACACTCTATAGCCATACACATAGGCATGTGTGTTATGAATTATGTCAGGCCTAGGCAACACTCTTAAACTTGAATCTACCTTCAAATATCTTGAAGTGCATAAAAATTACATAAAACCACTATGGGATAATTTTAACATACTTTTTTATCTTCATCATTCAGGCCAATTAGGTATCCCATATTGAATGGGTAAACTTAAATGCATTAAGCCAACTATGTATGAAAAGATAAAGGATCATTTTAGTCATCCTATTTAGTCATTCCTTCATATTTCCTTGTATTTAAATAAATTTAACATCTATACCCTGATACTTTGTTTAAGATCCAACCTTAATGCATATATGACATCATACATTTAAGTTTAAAGGTAACCAGACTACCATACTGTAGGTTAGGGTTAAAGATATTTGACTACAATTAGAGTCCTTCTATAGGTACATGAACAAGATAAGGGTTTCTAAACCATGTTTGGAACCCAATTGAACTTATTTGAGCCTTAAAAGTAAAATTCATAAATATATAACTCTTTATTATATCTTCTTAAGTTCAACTAGATGTGGTGATTTGGGGGAACTTTTGAATGTTGGGCTTGAACCTAACCTTCTAAATTGTGTTATTATCTTTTTAATAGTGTCCACACTTGAGTGGGATACCTCTCTCATGGTTTGAAATTCCTTTCCTGGCATCATGAAAAAATTTGGTCCCACTTTCATACATAGGCTTGTGCATGAGGAATTATACTTGTACATACATGACATAGTCCTTTTGAAGTTTTTATTTTGAAATCCAAAGCCCATTATGAGGTGAAAATAACCTAATGAATTTATTACATAGTATATGTTTCTTGGGAGACCTCAAGTGGACTATTATTCCCCATTCAATACCATCTATTTAGACTTTAAATATCCTCATCTAGGTACTCAACAAGGCAAAATCATTAAGAAGAGTTAACCAAGTATATTGAGAGATAAAATTAAACCTAGGAGTCCTTAAAGAACTTACATCATGCTAAAAAAACTTTAAACTATGCTAAGAATCTTATGAATGCATTTGAATCTAGTTTATGGGTTTTGGTCTTGAGGGCCATTAGGAGGCCTATTTAATTTTAGAGAGGAACTCCTCCACATTCCTACATCACTCATAAACTTTCATCCTGAAGATTGATTTTCATAAGAATAAGCTATGTCTTTCTTGAATCTTGTCTCATTCTTTCACATGGTAAGCATTAAGGAACTTTAATGAGACATATCATGAGAAAAATGTGACTATATGAAGTGTGTGAGGAACATGGGGAATTGAAAATATTCATTGATCCTCTACAATCTCTTTTCCTTCATGAAACATAAAAACTCTCTTACGTGACCTACAAGCTGCCAACCAAGGGAGACTGGGTGTTTATATTTTCTTGAAAGTACTATAAGAACATGCTTATAAAATATTATAATGCTTGATATACCTCTAAAGGCTTTCCCCTTACTCAATATATTATAAGTAGCATAAATATTTCATAAATCTACCTATAGTTGAGTTTATGGGGTTTTCAAATGGCATAAGACCACCTAGAGGTTTTAGTAAATGTTCACAAAATCTAGTGACTTGATATATAAAATAATTCCACTAATTTCAAGCTCACTAGGGTCTCTAACTCTGGCTAATACAATTGGCTATGAATCCCTTGGTACAAACCATACCATCCAACTCAATCTAGCCTTTGTGAGCTTGTCAAGAGATTGATAGGGATTTCATTACATTTTTTACATTTATCTACATATTTGAGACATGAATTCATCTATGAGGTGCATACTAAGGATCCCCATAAACTATATAACCTCTTCTAACTTTGACCTATCCATACAAATCCATATAAGTCTTAGAAACACCTACAAAACATCATTTCTTTGAACTTTCTTAGGTTTTGAGATCTTGAAATATCATTAGAGGACATGAGGAGGGAAATGAGGAGTCACATGTGTTTTCAAAATAGAGATTATATATGGAGGGAAGCTAAAAGGTCATTTTTCACATGTGTCAGCCCCTTTGTGGTGGATGAAAGGCATTTGACTTCTAAAAAGACCTCTTTTTGCATATAAAACTACCTTATATGATGTTATTATGGAAATAAGACCCTTTAGGGAACATTTAACCCTTGATAATGACTCAATGATGTCTCATGGATCATAATAATACTATTTATCAGGTTTAGATACCCTTATAAGGAAAAATATGCATAATTTCAAATGAAACATTAATTGAAGAAAATAACTTAACATTTGATAGAGAACCTTAAAGTATGCTAAGGATTTAAACAAGGGTTATCATCATTCCTCATATTAGCCCCCAATCTCCTCAATTCTACCTCACTTTGAATGTTCTTGACATGATCAAATGGACATATGACTGACTATGCACTACAGTATCATAGATCACCTTCCATGGGTACATTTAGATCATAAGGAACACCTTAACTATTGTTATAGACTCTTATACAAAATTATTTAATAAATAAACCTTGACACAAATTCAAACTATGTGAAATGGGGACCACCTTAAGTATTTTTGACATGACTCACTACTTGGACATTATGACTCACTTCTTAAGGATGACTAACCCTCTCTTGGGCTATTAAGACATTTAAAATACTCATAAAAATGGCCAAGGATAAGTTCAAGTGTTTTTAGCAATTTCTTTTATTTGGAAACAAGGGAGAGAGATATCAACACCTAGTATGACTCATATTTCCTAAGGTCTTCTCATGGATGCCTATGTCATGTTTTTTACATTCCCTTTTTCATTACAACATTCCTAATATTTCCCTTTGAGAAATATTGTTTTTTTACTTGAGCATTCCCCTAGGGTTTCCATTTATGATGTATAATGCAAGATCATGGATAGGACTAGGATCTCCTCACAAATTATCATAATAAAGCATTTCCTTATTACCACTCACCTCATTGGTGTTCCCCTTGTGAGTTTCAAGTTTAATACAATGGATAGTACTAGGCCCTCCTAAAAAATTACCACATAAAAACATATTTTTAAATCATTCCTATAATTATTTACACCTCATATGTGTTCCCTTTATGAGTCATAGTGTAAGACCATGGATAGGGCCAGGCCTTATTCATAAAATATTTCAATACCCAAATCCTATTATAACCAAGTCATAATGAAATTACACACATCAAATTTGAGATAAGTAGTGTTTGATTATGAGTTATACTCATTAGCATACTTCACATGTTGATCTAGTATGTTTTATGCTTACTTCATAAGTCTTTCACTTTTATCTTCTTATTTTCTAATTGCATGTATTCTTACAATCATTTTATTAAATTTTTCATACTTCCCAACTTGAACTAGTGTGATTAATTTAATTTATTTTTGCATTTTGTCTTTATTTTTATACTTCCCATATTGATTTAGTATGATTTATTGACTTAATTATTTTTTATTTATTTTTATACCATTAGTTTTTCATGTAACTTCCATTTTATTAAGATACTTTCATACTCCCCAATGTGATATAGTGTGATTTTATTTATTTTAATTTATTGTGTAAATTTATTTTCTTTAAAAAAATTTGTTACTCTTTTACCATCTTTTGTTTATTATATTTATTCATATTTTATTTGTACACGTTTCCCATCATGATATAGTGTGTATTACATTTGTTTTGATTAATTATAATTTTCCAAAACATTTTTTTCCTTTTTATTTTTAACCATGCATGTGTATCACATAATGCTAGAAATGAAAACATATTTCCCATAACATATACAATGAGAGATAAATATATGTGATAGAAAGGAAATATATATATATTTGTGTCCACATAAAAATCCAAGTACAACTCATGACATCAATGAAACTATCAACATCAATGTGTGTGTGTGTGTGTGTGTGTGTGTGTGTGTGTGTGTGTGTGTGTGTGTGTGTGTGTGTGTGTGTGTGTGATGTGTTTTATATAATTAAAAGCATAAAATATAATAGCTATAACTCTAAGGTTACACTCCATCATGTCCATCATGTGGACTATCCACATTAACCATAGATGCCTATAATTGACCCCTCTAGATAGGGAACTATAAAGAGGTCCAGCATCTCAAACCATCAACCTATCCCTATATATTGGCCATCAGGGTTTATACTTATCCTAGCTAGATGGAAGTCACCATGCACATGGATCAATCATGTGTTAGGGCTTGTTCGGCTCGTGCTTCTCCTACTTTAACCCATGTTAGTGGATTTTACCCATCACCATATGCCTATAACTTCCTTGTGGCCTCTCCCACCAATCTAAACTAGCCCACCTAGGCTGGGGAAAATAGAACCATAAGAACATGTAATATGGTAGGGTCATATGACACTAGCACCACATATGAAATTTCATGATGTGCATCCATAACTAGAGATCCCCATGTGACCTCATCTATCATAGGATATGCAAAACCAAAAAATAGATAGTTATATCACATACACACAAATACATATATATATATATACATATATATAAACACACACACACATATATATATACATGAGTTGGACCTAGATATCAAAACTAATATCATAGAGTGCTCCTTGATCCAACATTAAGTGGCATAAGGCTATTACATATAATGGTAGCTTACCATCTAACTTGTGACAAAACTCTCATACTATAAAAATTCCTATCATTGAATTTTAAATGTCTAGAAAGGTTGATAGATAAACATTGAACAAGCTCACCCATAATCTAAGATAGATCCTATGTAATCTTGTAACCCACTAAGTTAGGGATTGTCTCTTGTCCTCTGACTCTAGTATATCAGTGATCATTGGTGTGCTACCTATCAAATGTCTAAATAATGTATGGATGTCATATAGAGCAATAACCACCTCAATGGTGTCCCCCACCTCCCATCAAAAAGTGTTGGTCAACATCCCATTCTCCTAGGAATATGAAAACAAGATAAACACTCAAAAGTATCCATCTCATCTATATAATGTCAATGAACACTAAGGTGACCATTCAATCCCTATCTATGTTTAATAACCACTCTAATAGATCTGGTATCCATAACACATCTAGTAGGTGATAAAATCTCTAGCATCTCTACAAAATATAAAATAACATAGGATGTATTAGATCTTGATGTCATAATAATTAAAATACATTATCAAAAATCTAAAAATTAACTACTCAAGCAACTTTTTTGATCTAGTTTCTTATGTCTTTCTATTTTTCTACATAATCATCCCATTTCATACTAAATCAACCCTGTTATATTCTTGTTATACCACATCAGTCCACTAATACATAGTCATCCCTTCATTTTTATATTATATCAGCCTATTTAATACTAAATTAGCCTTTTCCCATCTTTAGCATAGTACATCATCTCCTTGGTACATAGTTATCCCCCTTTAGAAAATTAAATTGGCCACATTAATAACTACATTGTCTAGAGGATACTATGTCAACCATTTTTTGATTCTAAACTATGTAGGCCTACTAATACGTAGTTAGCCACCTTTAGAAATATTATGTTAGCCCATTGCTATGCAATTAGACTTCTATTTCCCTCTCACCTTACAAATTGAGTCTACTAGGTCAAATATGTTCTATTTATGGTGATTTTTTGACCATTTACCATAAATTCCTTTGGTATTTATTGGTATGATCTTTCTTATGTGGTACCCCTTTATATCCCTAGTTTACCTAAAAAATTCCTAGGGTTAGTTTTGGTGTTTAATTTTTACCTATCATTTAATTTTCTATATTTATCTCAATTTCAAATAAACATTGTTCAAAAATATGAAATTCATGTTTTCTTACTTGTGCTAAAATTGTCATGACCACTATTCATCCTCCACATCATAAATGTCATCTCCTCAATATGATTTCTCTCTAGGATCAAATTGGATCTCTGAGAGCACTTTTTTTCTCAAAATAGTAAAAATAACAAATAAATTATTTTTGACCCTAGTTATATTTAATATTCAAAATTATTTACGTATCAAATATTTTCATTCAAATTCCATTTTTTATCATATCTTTGTTTCTACTAGTAATTTTTAGGAAGCATAATATGTTCTAGAATCTTGACGTCCTATAGAATCTTTTCACATATTATATGTATATTTTGCTAAAATTTCAATTTTTCACTCTTTTTCACTAATTTGTATAGGTTTACTTAAATTTCCTTACATTGAAGACTTTTACATTTATTTCACTTAATTTTTTATGTTTAACACTAAGGTAAGTAAAGGTACGTGTTTTCAATTTTTTCCTTTCATTTATATTATTTTCTTCTTACTATACTTTATTCAACCTCAACATTGTGTTTTTCTATGTTTTTTTTATGAAGCACTATCCCATGTTTCACTTATGTGACATGTGATGAGCTTTGAGTGGGGCATATGTATACATATAATATTTTCAAAATTTATAAATTATTTATGTTTTATCTCTTGTAAAAAATCATTGAGTCTCAATCTCTCTAAGTGCATGTATTATTAGGTGCACTGAGAAAGGGGTAGGAAAACCATTAGAGCTTCATAGGATTATTAACCCCTATACCAATACTTGACATCTACACAACCTTCTCCTATATACTTCCCTAAGACTCAAATCCTATCCTACACATTCCTACAATAAATTCACTACATTACATAGCCACTTACTAAGCCTAAACCCCATTTTTGATAATTTACACTACATTGTCAGCTTAGGCTAACCCTGTTTTTAATTTTTTTTAAATCATGTTATGGGTTTAGGTGGGCCTTGAATGACCTAAACCAATGCCTAACTTATTTTTATCAATTAACAATACAAAGTCAAATTGGGCCAACCTTGTTACCTAAGCTTTTTAAAAGGTTTAGAGTTAGATTCAACTATATATACACATCCACTACCATCATTTAAAATAATAGAAGAAGAAGAAGAAGAATTAGAAGAATATATTATGCATCTACTTATCTACCATTCTACTTGAGGATCATAGCTTAAGATTTTAAGACTTTATTTGGAGATAAATATCTTATCTTGTAGAGAAGTATTTTGGATGCATAGAGAAGTTGTGTATCCTAGAGATAAATTATCCTTTTTATCCTTACATACTACAATAACCTCTTGCAAAACACCTTGGCCAAGGGAGACATTGAGGCTCAAAAGGTTCATCTTCAAAGGTAAGTATTCCTAACTTTATTCCTCCTTTGAAAGAGTAGATAAATTTTCATTTGTACTTCTCTCCCATGCATTAGTATTTCCTATACATTGAATTTATTATAGATCTTATACACATTTTTAATTTTTAAGTTTATTACACCCACTTTGTGCTACAAACTTTGGTGAGCACTAGATTAAATTTTACTTTAATTGTCATTTACTTAGTGAATATAGATACATAATACCTATCTAGGGTTATTTCGTGGTGTTGCTTGACTAGAGGCTTTGGAACCCTCTCTAGCGATGTTATTATAGTAAGAGATCCCTTAGTTAGGTCTAGTGGATCCATCTTGCTCATGACCTCGAATATCTAATGTATCAACAATAAGAAGTGTAAGTAGGATTTATCTTCTCCAATAGGGGATTGATTAATAGGTGAACTAAATTTTCCTTTATATAAAAAATATGATAGATATGGAAATGAAAAATAAATAAAATAACTAGCTAGTTTTGATAGTAACATAATATTTGGATCTAGAATAGGACGAAAAAAATTATAAAAGGGTTCTAGAATAGTTACCAATATTGGATTACATGTCTTAGGAGCCATGGAAACTAACATCAATAATTGATAATGTCATCAATGTTACTCTTTGAACATTACATGTGTCTTATAAAAATACCTATTGGAAAAAGATGTAACCACCTAAATTCCTCTAGGTTTTTCTTTGCCTTCACTTTAGTGAATTCAAATCTACATCATAGACTATTGATCCTCATGGAATTGTAAAAACCTAGTTATTCATATCCATATGAGCTTATGGTAAAGTGGGTTAATGGGTACATGTTTCAAAATGACTCCAAGGAAACCTCGATCAAAGATAATTTCCTACATAGACAATACTCTAGAGAGGACCTCATATTGATTTAATTCTCGCCTACATGTTGTATTATGTCTAAATTATGCAATATGTGGAAATTAAGTACAATAGTGAAATAGTTTGTATCATGGAAAGTATAGCTCTTAGGTTTTTCCCTTGGTACTTCAAGCCTATGTATGTGTTTTCCTAATATTGATACAAAAATATAAGAAAGTAAGATTTGATTTATCGAGTGCTTGATTGAATTCTTTTGATAATTTTATTTGAAATCTTTTGGTATTTAATAGGTGAGGAATGAATGAGGGTTGATATTTCATTTATATCAATCCCTTTGGAGAAATAATTCTCATTAAATCACTTAGGCAAACCATTAGGATACATTTCACTAATAAATTAGATGACTTTAGGGCACTAGACACTTGCATCAAAATAAGATACTAGCATCAATGGAGGTCTCTATATTTGACAATAGTGTTTAAGGAATATAAAATTAGTTACATACTAAAAACTTGTAGAGGTGGAAGATAACAAGGTTTTAAGCATTTTGGATAAGATATTAAGTATAGGTCATCAACATAAGATTAGTTAGACCAAGAGATAGGCCAAGGGGCATAAGATAAAGAAGATTTGAGACTTAAAAAAGTGGTAAAGGTAAATAATTGAGAGGAATAATGATGATCTAAGTTTTATAAGAATACAATATTTAGGTGTTATATAATTTATAAATAATTTCTATAGGAAGGTTTACCTATGAAATTTTATAGTGGTACAGGTGGTGTCAACAAGACATTACATGATATAAAATTTCCATAGAGCCAACACTTTGTTAAGGTTTTTCATGAAGCTAAAGGTGATAACATCCCAAAGAGTGTGGACTTGCTCTATATTGAGAATTATGTTGAGAAGTGAGACCCATATTTTATTGACATCCACAATAGTGATCACCCCATATAGATAGTTGAGTAGTAGAATGCCAGTGTGCACCCCTTATTAGAAGATTATAATAATGTAGGATTCAAGCTTATATATGTGCACCTAGTGGTCTAATTATTTATCCCAATCCCTAATGACCTCATTAATGTCATGAGTGCTCATTCTTAAAATTAATGACCTTAGTGTCATACAAGGTGTCAAACTTAGGGCCATTGTAATATTGTTTATAGGTAGGCCTGGAAATGTATGTAATTTATAGGATTATGTTGGTTGAATGGATGATGTTATTTATACAATTTGATTTTTTCAATAGTTTGTAAAAGAGGTCACTATATGGTCAACATTATATCTTGGTGGCTAATTTTCATAGTCTTGAGACTTTTATGGATACCAAGTCATTCACAAACTCTAGATCATCATCTTATAGTTCATCATCACTATTGAGCTCTTGCATGTATTCAATTACTTTTAATATCTCATTGTAATTCTTATATCTCATGTTTCCCTAAATTAATTTGGTGTCCTAGAACTCTTTCTCTAGTTTGGGTTTCAAAGCCGAGGTGACCATTTATTAATTGTTTTTTATTCATGTGTAGAAATTTGCAAGAGTGTAGTTTGGGATCTAGAGGGAAATCAAGGCAAAGGGATAAAAATGATTTAAGTGTGAATAATATGGATAATGTTGAATATAATCTTGTTGAGATATTATTGGGAGATCTAATATTTTATGTAATAATGGATTCATTAGGCTCACATTATATGAAATAAACTCTGAATTGATGGTACCAATCCAAATTAGTAATTTACAAATTCATCATTAATTTGAAATTTAGAAAATGAACCCCATTAAGACTGGTTGGTAGCAATGGGACTCCTCCAGCTTATGGATGTGATCTCCCCTAGCCAATATAATAAATATGAGTATTGTAATAGGTAAATTCCTAATTTATCCCTCACTATACTATTAATGTTCTAGGTTTCAACCATATATCACTTATTAAATCGTGGGTTCACTATGTACTATGATAAATAGGTGTATGGGAAGATATTTATTGTGACAATTACACTTGAATGAATTAATCACCAGAGTGTATAATGTACATGTGGAACTCTATGATTAGGTTGGAGGTCCAAACTATACCCTTCATTAGCTCCTTTAAGATGTTCTAGGACCTTCTACCACCTAGGTGTATATAAGTACATGTAATTTTTTTTACTCAATTGGGCCTCTTAGAGCTCTAATCACTAAAACCACTGGGTTTTTGGATACATGTGGTTATTTATCATTAGATCATGCTTCCCTAATCTCTAAAATCAATAAGACCTTTGGGTGTTATGATATGTTTAGATCTTTCTCATTTGATAAGTATCCTCCTAGAGATCTAACATATTTGACACCTCCATGGCTTGAAAATTTCTTAAATTGATAAGTCTTTTAAAATGGCCTCCTAAGTAAATAAAGATTTACCTGTCATCCAAAATTCTCTAGGAGACTGTTAAGTTAGATTATAAGACTGAGGATCATGTTATCAACCAAATTTTAACCCTTTGGAAGGTATTTTAAGCTTTCTAAATTTGAATAACATTGAACCACCTCAAGGTTGTGGGTAACCTATTAAAGAGGTGAATCTCCATGTTATTGGGACGGATCCCATTTATGAATAACTTAGGATAAAAAAATAATATACCACATTCTAAGAAAAGGAAGAGAAACCTATTCTAATGGGTTATATACTAGATAAACTTGACCAATACCAACCAACTAAAACTTCACTTCAAACATAAGACTAACCTGAACATGACACTACTCCAAATCTATGGCCTCTCTACATCAATGTTTCTCATGAAGGTTATAAATAATGATTGGGCTAGGAGGACTAGTAAAGAGGTCATGAAATGAAACTAATGAAAATAAAACTCTCTCAACCTTTACACCTCACTTGGACACTTCACTAGACCTGAAAAAAAGATTCAAACTAAACATGAATACAAGGAGGGCAAACATGGCAAAGAATCAAAAATATCCCTTAACAAGATCAACTAGTAAATTATACACAAAAAAAATAATCAAAGGAAGAGGTAAATATTAGTTTTTCATTGATAAAAGGATGCAAATGGGTAGGAATCCACCATAGCTAGGTGGAGGATATAAACATATCCTATCAAGGCTAAATATTTAGATAAATGTGAAAGAGGAGAGAAGGGTGTAGGAGAGAGGAAGATAAGTGTTTAATGAGGAGTTACAATAAATAAAGAGTTATGAAACAAACCCATTAGGTATTTAAGGGCAAGTGTTGGTATCTTGATAAATCACTTCTATTGCAAGTGAAGTGGAAGTTTCAAAATTTGATTGACACCTTGCCTTGCTCTTTAAAACATCCCTTTGCCTTGGATTATGAATGGAAAAATGGTACTCTTGAACATTAGGTGATTTTGAGTTACATTCCATGTCTAATCTTGACACTTTTCATTAGTTTTATAGTCTCTCATAATTGGCATATTCATGGAAATCATCATTCATCTATTTAGGTAACTTGAAACCTATTTGTCTCACTAGGCCAATCTTGATTACAAGTGTCTAATCTTGATTTTGTTCTCTCCAGTGAATTATGTTTCCATATAAAGAATCTACATATCATATTATGCATTAAACAACTTGTTTTATTTCTTGGAACAACTCCTAAGACTTGATTTTGCTCATTATGCTCTCATTAGGCATTTTTTATTTATATCCCTAAAATCATGTAAACCTCCTCATGTAGGACATTATATGTATGATATTGGGAAAATAAATACACATTTGAGGATATATTATGTATTTGCAGTTCCATACCATGTTTAAGGTCCTAATAATGAGTGAAAATGTGTTTTTTCCTATATTCTCTTCTCCTCATTAGGCCTCAATTAGGCCTCCTTGCTTATAAGACTTTTTTTTTCCTACATATATCTCCCACACATGTTATAAAAAAAACATGTGATTAAATTTACATAGCCTATCACTAATATCCATAACAAATTTAAGGTCCTAATACCCTACTAAATTGTGAGAACCATGATATGGTCTTGAAACCTAGTCTCTTTTTTACCCTATTTAAGACTACCTTGAAAAATAAGTCTTATTTGATCACTTATAATATTTCATGTATGTATTTTTATTATTTAATAGGTGTAACACATCCAAAGTGACCTCTTCCAATAGTTTCCAAGTGTTCCACTATCCAAAACCCTATAAAACACCTAAAATCCTTTAAAAATAAGGAATTTAATACAGTCTATATATTTTTAGGTATAGATTAAGTACACATTGAGAATATAATTGGAGTATATAAAAAACATGATGAGTTTTCAAAATCATTCCATGTCATTTCATGTGATTTGGAGACCAATATTCCATATCAGGTCTTTACTAGGGTTTTAGGAGGGATTAGAGTGTCTTAGGTTTTTAATGATTATTCATAAACCAATTCCATAATTTTTAAGTGGAAAACTCTCCTGAACTTTCCTTAGGTTATTAATTTCCCATTCATATCCTTCATAAATTTCCAATTGCAAGAAGTTGGATCTCAGGTTGAAAACAGACCATTGGAGAGGGGTTTGAGTTCTTAACCTTTATTCATGCATATCAAGGACATAAACCAACAACTGGTCTAATTATTTTGAAGTTTTTGGGCCTCATTAAAAAAAAATTAATCCAATTGAATCCATATATATTTTCATGGTCTCAAAAAGTAATGGAAAGTCTGATTTAAATTAGAGTCCTAGATGAGATGAGCTCAAATTGATGTTATAGGATTAAATGCCCCTTTATTTTCCTTCCCTTACCTATGTATGCCTCTTTAGGATATATTATATATTAATTCACTTATAAAAGTCCTCATAGTTCTAATTTACCCCCAATATGTCACTTTATTCATGATTGTACTTATAGGTTTGCATATGTGGTGTTAGGCTTACCAAGCTTGAACAATATTTTCAACATTTTCACCTTTTTTATTGTGTCTGAGTGTCTTATAGATTCATAATATCACCATTAATCCATATAAATAAATTTAAACTTCCCTCATAACTATCACAAACCTTTGACTTTCTCAAAACAAGCAAATATTTTCATGAGGGCAGGCAGGCCTATGTATACCCATTTGACTATGTAGACAGGGTCAAAATGACTTGATTTGGTAATTTTTATCACGTTTATTTTTTATTTATTTAAATTTTAATGAATATATTAATTTATTCCTTCACTCATCAAAACTCAAATCCATCACTATGTTCTTTTTAAGTTTATGACTAGCCTACTTACCAAAGCAACCTACAGGTGGTCATTGGAGAAGTTTGAATGCATTTGATGTTTTAGGAATCCAATTACAAATAATTAAACATATAAATTAATTGTTACATTATTGAGAGTTTTAATCCTCCTTAAATTTCCAAAAAATCTTCACTTTCACAAACACACACTTGTTCCTTATACCTTCTCAAAGTGTGGTTGTAGGTGGTAATTAGACAAGTTTGATCATGAGGCTTAAGAATTAGTCATATCACCTCCATCATGGCATCTTAAAACTAATCAAACCTCATGGAATGTTCTCTATCACTATCCTAAAAATTTCATTTTCCTTTTATGGCATCTTCAAACTTTTGCCTTCTAGTTTCCATATGTAGACCTGTGTATGAGAATTAAGGTTGTAGTATTAGCCAAATGAACTCTCTTTTAATTTTTAAATGGTTTATTATATTCATTGGTATGTGACCTTTCTCAATCCATATCGACAATTAAAAATATTTATAAACCAATTCTTCTCATCATTAAAATTATATTTTTTGTCCAAAATGAGGACTTATAGGTCTATAACCTATTTCTCCCATTTGTTTGGGTGACTATAGGAAAGAGTCTCTTGAGTCTTCTTCCACCTTGAGACTATATCAATCTATTACTAATTTTCATTTCATTTGGCTCAATAATATATGGACCTCTTGACTAAACATGATGCCATTTCAAAAAAAATATTTTGTATGTACATTATATGCATTGTTTAGTGTTGTTAATTTGTCTTATCAAGCCCAAATTCTAGCCCTTGTAACTTAAAACTTTTTAGGACCCTATTATAAGCCTCTACAAGGTGGTCTACTATGGGTATGTTGAATAAAAAATGATTTTTTTGAGCCTTTAAGTGTTAAATTTTGATTAAAATCCACTAAACCAATCATTTAT
The DNA here is from genome assembly GCA_037957365.1 of Torreya grandis. Lineage (NCBI taxonomy): Eukaryota > Viridiplantae > Streptophyta > Pinopsida > Cupressales > Taxaceae > Torreya > Torreya grandis. Next base: position 1,227,435 of record JARHVA010004232.1, on the reverse strand, counting down.
TCTTTCAAAAAAAATTTAAATACTTTCATTTTCATGTCATTACCTTAAGTAAAAGTTTCATGACTTGAAAATATCTTTTCATGCAAGTCAAAGTCTAAAAAGGGGCCTCAAATGAGCTCACATGTGCCAATTAGGTCCCATAAAGATTTAAAACTAATTTTTACTTGTTATAACATGTCCTTTGACTTTTACATCTCATTATATTTCTAGAAAATTGGTGGTTCAATATTTAAGTTTAAAAAACATGCAAATAAAGGTAATTTCAATGTGTTTTCATGCAAATGTATGGAATTATACGACCTTTTCCATACAACTGAGGCCTAAAGTTTGAATAAGATAACATATTATTTATTCCAAAATAATTTCAATGTAATAATATCCAATACATGCCCAAAACTAATTCACATACTTCACTTTGCTTCTTTGCACATAGTGAGTGCCCTTAAGGTTTGTAGGTAGAATGACCATGGGAAAGAAGATCAAGGTATACAAATTTGGTCAGAGAAATTACTATTAGAGAGTTTCCATATATTGGAAGTGGTTATAAAATTGGTATTCTCACCTTCATGAACCATCCCTTTGAATTATTGGATCTCATCATGTCTCCTTCATCTAAGCATGTAGTCATTTTTTTTTGTTTTTTCTTCATCAGTGCATCATGGCAAAAATTTTCAAGATTTTGTAGATTATAATAAATGTATTTCACTTTTTAATGGAATTCATAAGTTTTTTTCACACATTTTAGGTTCATACAAATCTTAATAACACATAATAATTCAAATCTCCATGTTACAAACATGTAAAGAGACTTGTACAGTCTAGGAGAGAGGAGTTTCAAGAATTATTAGTTTATTGCTTGCAAGAATTTAATTATTGTTCACATGTCCTCTCCTTATGTTATAAAATTTAATCAATATTCATATCCCAATAAAATCATCCATATTCTCTTAACATCCTCATTGGAGTTTTATTCTAGCAATGTTTAAGGTTTATTATCATATGCTAAAGTTTTAACAGAGCCCTAGATTTCTTTTATATGAAGAATAACTTATTTAAAAGCCTTAAAATTGATATGTGTGGTAGAGGATATTATCAATATTTAATTATACCTTAAAATTAGTCTTCACATACTCCTTATGTCTATTTTCACCTCCATCTTGGTTCATCCCTATCACATAGTCTTTCACTGCCATTTCTCATTACATAAGCTATAATTTCCCCTCCATCCATGGTTTTCCATATTCCTTTCCCATCATCCCCCATTCCACTCATATCCATATCATGAATATAATACCAAGGAAAGTTCAAAAGTTTTTATATCATCATTTCCATATAAATCTTGTATAGGACATTAAAACCATGCTAAATAATCAAGAACGTAACCTACAGCCAATAAGAAACATCAAGGGTTCCTCATAAAAGTACAAAAAAGGGATATAAGATAACTAATTAAAGGTATTTTCTTGAAATATATCCTAAATATATGATTAAAAATTTGACTAATCTTATTTTTGTCACTTCTTTAAGGCCAAATTTAGACCTAGTCTGTATAAGCATAGTCACTATAGTTGTACTACATAGTCTTTTTGAAGGATAGAGATAGATCATGTCATAAATGTATGAGTGAAGGTGAAAAGGAGATAAGGTATATTTTTATATGTTATTACCTATTTCATGTATAAACCCAAGGAGGTATCTCAAGTGCAACATAGGTTCAAAGTCTTGAATGGCTTAGGAAACACAAGAAAGAGGCCTACAGTCACCTATTTAAAACACATTTGTAAGCTTGGCAACGCCTAGATAGGCCTTCCAGTAAGGCATCCTTTCTACAGAAAGCATGGACTGCAGGTCCTTCCTTTATTTTATGGCACCTCTAGCTTGAAAGGAATAGAAGACTTTTTCAGGAGCGCTGCCTAAGTATAAGTAAGCTTTGGCTAAGAGTTCTGGTGGCTCTACAGGAAACTCTTCATGCCAAAGGGGAAAGGGGCGACATCTTGGAGGAGTCTGATGCCTCTATCTTGGCCCGACTCTCCCTTGGCATGCCATTGGTTGTGCACCCCTGCATCCTTGTTCATCCTTCAGCCTTCAACAAGCATGGGCTGCGCCCGATTAGTCACGCTAGGTGTTGGCGGCTGCTAGAGGAAGGTTTAGTCAAAGTGAATGTGGATGGGTCTGCTCACGGGAATCTTGGGGATGCTGGGATTAGGGCCATTGCTAGAAATTCTTCATGTAATATCTATTTTTTACTCATAGAGTATAAGGGGTGCCATACCAATAATTATATGGAGGCGTTGGCAATCTTGGAGGCTTTGAGAATTTGTTGTATGCAGGGGATCCTCAGTATTGTTTGTGAGTCAGACTCACAGGTGGTGGTTAACCTACTAAACAACTCAAATTCTAATTGTATAGATTAGAAACTGGGGGTGATTATTAACCAGATTAGACAGTTAATCTCAATTTTTGAATTAGTTTCCTTTAGACACATTCCCGGAGAATGGAATGTTGTGGCTGACCATCTGGCTAAATGGGCCACGGATCACGGGCCGAATTGGACAATTTATGATTAGTATAGGCTTCCTATTGACCTGATTTCGACCCTGACTCAACTTCTCAAGCAGGATATGAGAATGTAATTCCCTATTTCTGGGTTTGTTTTTAATAAATTTTTACCCCCTCTTTAGTTGCAAAACACATTCGTAAGCCCAAGGAGTTATAGCAATCTATGAATGAGACTTTAAAGAGAGGGTTTGGAATTCATATGAATCATTTCAATAGTTAATTTTAGTTTCATAACATATATCTCAAACTTTCCAATCATCATAAAACCCTATCACAATCCATACAAGGGCCTAAAAATCATGCACAATCAAGTGTATAATAGGGGAAAGGTTTGTTTTCAAGAAGATGAAATGAGGTCAATGGAAGAGATAATGTTACAAGAAGATTCATATGAATTTTTTAACAAAATGTATACCTAAATAAATATTGAACTTTGATAAGGTCATTTTCCCATGGGAATTATCATCTACAACTGGGTTAGCAGACTCTTCAAGAATATATATACTCTGTTAAACTAGGACTATGAGGTTTTGTCATGATATTTGGGTTATAAAGTTTATACTAAGTTGAAGAGTATCATATAATGTGTCAATAATTATATAAATTCATAAGGTTCCAATTAAAAATATATGCATTCATTTACCTCACAAACATCTAGCTACAACCATATGATAACACAGATAGACCTTCTAGTATGAAGAAGAATGAGAACACAATCCATGATAGATTTTCAAGTCAAATGGTGGATTTTCATGTTAAATGGAGGTTTATAATAATAGTTTTATGATGTAATTATTTCATACCATGAAGGAGTGCTCCAAATAATGTTCTTATAGTCAAGGTCAAACTAAAAATGCCCACCTACAGCTTTCACAAGAGAATAGACCTATCTACAAGCTATAAGTAAATGAGGTAAAAAATATCAAATGGAAGATGTCACAAGAAGGATTAATAATATTAAGTAATAATTTTAATTAATTGAAGATATTTAAGAGAGAGAGTGAATTCCAAGAAATTATACAATAAATTGACCCTTGAAATGAGTGCATATAACCATACAAATGACAAGGTCTAGCTCCACACATTCACATGCTCTTAAGGTGGAATAAATGATACTTTACATTCAATGTTAATATTTTGAGGTATCATATGCAATTAAAAATCCAAATTTACGTTTTCCAAAACTTTATCAAATATCATAAAATATACTATCATCTCATGAAGGTAATACATAGGCTAGCTATATGGAATTAGGATTGTGTAATGCCTAGAAATAGTGTTTGAAGAGAAAAATGTTAAAGAGATTGGTGAGAGGAAGGTTCCAAGTGTTATAATAGGTATTAAATGTTCTAATTCATGGTGTAATTCTTATCAATCACTTCCTTATCCTCTAATGGACATCTACAATAGTGTTGTCAGGGTGTAAGCTTTGAGAGCCTATGAAGAGGAATAATGTTGTGATGGGTAGCATGATCTAAGAAGTGATTAGTGAAAGGTAAGAGTCATTTTAAGAAGGTATTTTATGACTTAGTCAAATCCTATCAATCATGTTCAAAATCAAATATAATATAAAACATGAAAACATAGTCCTTCAAATATCATAACACAATCCAGTCATATATACATAGTCAACATAAGAGAAGACAATTTTGAGAGAAATATGTGTCTTTGGAATGTCTACAAGTGGAATTAGGCCTTAAAAACTGGTAAAAATCATCATTATGACCATGTAAATATTCTCAAGTCATTTTAAAGGTCTATTGATTAGTATAAGTGGTCATTATTTTAACATAGTCACCCACATATCTACTCATAGTCATAAGAGAGATAAAAGAGTAGAGAATTTTGAGAGGATGGAAACTCAAATTGAGAATTATTATCACTATTAGACATAAAAAAATTATTTAAATCTTAATTAAACATACATTATAAGGATAAATAACACATTATACCTCAAAACTCCATCCACACATAAGAACATGCATTCATTCCTATAGTAGTTCTTGTAGACACCTAAATCTGGCCACTGATAACCTCCCATCAAGATTTTGACCAATTTTCACAAAAAGTACATAATTTGGCCTAAAAACACTCAAATTAATTAAACAAGTTGAAATTGATATATTCAAGTGTTAATTTTAGCTAGGGTATCCCTAAATGGGGTAATGCAATTTATGGGCCATCGAACTTTGATCAGATCATTCCAAGTTAATATACCAATTTTGAACCTAGGTGTTTTTTATTGCTATTTCCTATCAAATATTTTTCACAAGACATGTGAATTTTTTATTTGGTGTTGGTAACATCTTAAATGGGATAATGGATCCAATGCATCTGACATTTACCTCCAATTCTAATCCAATCAAATGTTAGACCAATAATAAGGCATTCTGATCAATTTGAGTAGTAATTTGTGCATAAAATGCTTAAACATGCTTAATTATTAATTATACAAAATTAGATCCTAATTAATAATTCCATATAACATTTTTGAATATATATTTTTGGAAATTAATATTGAATATCTACATCATCAGGGGACCTCATTTTTTGGGAAGACATCCCTAGGCCATAAATGCCACAAATATGAGGATTCATGCCCTCCATGCCTCATCAATGGATTCCATGATGGCCTCCATGCCTCTTAATTTATAGTTATTCCAATTCCATGATGAGGATAATTATAAAATTAATTCCAAAAATTTAATTAATCCTCAACCACACATCTCAATCTAAGGATGGACGGGTTAGGTTGATTCTAGATATTCTCAAAATTCTATAAATAGGGTGCCACACCACATGAATTTGAAGTCTTGATAATACAAAGTTTTAATGCACAAATTATTCAAAAATCCATTGAAATTAGTGTTCCCATTCCAAATTAATTCCAAGCCACAAGCCAAAGGTGCTAAGGAGAAGAAGAGATAGCCAAGCCTCCTTTGATGAAGTCTTCATGAGCACAAACTAAGGAAGTCACTACAACAAGCATTTTGGAGCATCCAAGGAAGGTAAAAGAAGGTTTATTTTGAATTTTAGTTGTGTGTTTCATTAATTTTTGTTAATTAAGCTCTTCTTAGTTTCTAGGCCTAGATATGTTATGATAGTTAGTGTGTTTCTTTCATTTTGAAACTAACACCATACTAACCATCCTCTCTTGAGTCGAATTCCTAGTTCAAATATGGCACACTTAGTGGCATAAATGCATCCCACACATGAAGAATATCATTTTTAGATTTAAAATCATCATTTGGATCATTAAAACTCTTACAAATTGATTTTCTAACTTTGTTTTGACATTTTCCTTTGTCACGGGTTTACACAGTAACTGACTTCAGTCAGTAAAACTAACATTAGTTATATAGCTATCATCAGTCACTATTGGTATAACCAATGTCTATTAGATAAACATCATCAGTTATCTAGTGTAACCATCATTGGTTATATAACTGATGTTAGTCACTGTGTTTTTCTTAAAACACAGACCTAAGAGCTCTTTTTTAAAAGTTCATTATTTCAAACCTAAAAGAGCTTCAAGGCTAAAGGACATGATAAGGTTTTTAATGTAGGACCAAGCTTGAAATTTTCTAAAAACATGTTTAGATCACCTTTTTCATGCTTAAAAATCAATTAAGAGCCTTTTTTCGGTGTTTAACAAAAAATTTAGATGTTTATGGTGAATGTTTTCAAAGTTTGCAACTAAGACCAAGGGGTCAAATGAACACCACCTCATTTTCCATTTGGGCTTAAAAATGAACTCACATTTTCAAGATTTTTGTATTCACTTAGTTGTTTAAATTAAATTTTTGTTTGGAAAAAAGAGGGATGTTACGTGTATGCTCTTCCATTTATCCCTTTTAGGGAACCCTTGGAATCAGAAGTGTCATTCCTATTGCAAGTAGCCTAGTCTAAGGCTTAGAAATAAAGTCATCTAAATCACTCCCTAAAAACTCATAAAAGTTTGGGTGACCTTTAAAATGACCCTAAAGTCTATCTAATTTCATGTTTTCTTTGTTTTTATGAAAACTTGGCTTATGAGAGGGACTTCATCACCTCCCATGAGGTATTTAGGGAAGTTATAATCCATGGTTTCACCTCCCATCATTGACTTCATTTGGATCTTAATTGGAATTACACATGGGATGTAGTGGCAATTTAGACATCGCATTACACTGAGTGAATAGTAGGATGTAGTGGTTGTAAAAAGGATTAGACCTTTTTACAATAAGCCAAGTGATACGGACCCAAAATCTATGGTTTTATTTTGAATTGTTTGGCATGAAAGTTATTGTGAAATTTATTCCCCTAGAATTTTTATAAACTTGTTAAATCTTAGAAAAAATCCCCACTTTCCATGGAAGTATTGTTGGTTCAAGGTGCACCTCAAGGTCTATGTCATAGTACTATCATTTGAGAGAAGGGGCGATGTAAAAAAAATACTATATAATATTCATTTTCTTTTGGTTGAACACTTAAAATCCTCTCAAATTATGTATATATATGAATTATAACAATACCAAGCAACCTTTTTAGTTTAGAGTCTAAGAGTGATTAATCAGTTGAGTTTTGTCCTAGATTAAAATATTGTTTGAATTCAAAACTTGGTGTAAACAAATAATTAAAACCAAAACACATGGTCTTCATTTTCCATTAAATAAAGAGGAATTATTTTTCCTTTGTGATATCAACAATTTTCCTTGTTCAAAATTTCATCAAAATCTTGGGATTCATATCATCTACTTTGGCATAGTTATGCTATGCAATTGAATCTAAACGTTTACCAAAATTTTTTAAGTCCTTCACTTATAATCTAAATTTATAATTGCACCTTTATAATTTCATAGGGTTGATGTGTTAAGTGGATTCACCATTTTCACTAAACTTGAGGGAACTTAGGTCAATTTCCTATTTTGTTTGAGGGTCGTTTAAGAATCATAATCATTATCATAACTTGATAGGCTTAATCCAGTTTTTGCTAAATGCTTGCACTTTGAGTCTATGTGCCACAACATTTTGAGTCAAGAAAATTAGTGTTATGCTATCAAAATTATGGGAACTTATCTTTGCCTTAGAGGGTTTTTGAAACAAATTTTTTATCACACCTTTTGGGTAGTTTAGCATCATTACACTGCCCAAAAAATTTCAAATATTGTTTCATAGAACCTCTTGCATAGAGTTCAAATTTGTTCCTACATTTTTAGACCAATCTGAGTGTAATTTTAGGATCTTTTTTCTATCACAATTATACTATTCACTTTTGTCTAGCTTATTAGTCAAAATAACCAATTTTTATACCATTATTTATGAGAAAATAAACTATCTCTAAAGTGCCTTTTGTTTCATACCTTATACCTAACCGATCAAGTTCATGTCTAAGAATCAAATGCCTAATATGTTTTAGAATTGTTTCAAATCCATTAGATTAAAAATTTCATCTATGTCAAAGTCTAGCTTTTGATGCTGTTTGGCCAAGAGTCTTAGTGCATGCCTTGTTTGAGCCTAGCTTTTCACATCACTTTTGGCTAAAAGATCTAGCAAATTTTAAATTTATAGATTAGACTAATTTGAAACATTTTGACCTTAGAGTTTGGCATTTTTATTTTTGGTCCATTTACTTTCTTATATTTATGTGAATAATGAAATGTTAGATACTTCATGCTAGCTTATTTCCTCACAAATTTTTGCATAAACCTTTTGATCTTTTTGATGAATCTAGACCAAGTTAGAACATCATCTATTTTAGATTTTGTCCTTTTTAGAGTTTTTAGAACTCTTTGTCATTTTTTTTACAAAGCATTGACTATGGATCCCAACATGTATTTCTACACTCATAGTGGACTCATGTACATTCCAAGGATTAGTAATGTGGTAGTGCAGGAAGAAATGGTGCATGACCCTTACGTAGATAATATTCTTTATGATATGGATTCTTATTCCTCTTATAATAATCAATTAGGGGAATAAATCCAAGATCTATTAACTAACTATTTGGTTAACACACCACCTTATTTAGAAGAAGACCAAGAATAAACCACATAATACCTAGCTACAATACCCACATTGGATGAGTCAGTTCTTCAATAGTCATATTCTACTAATACAAATTCCACTTATCATCCATTTTTTGTTTGAGTGCCATTTTTTAGAGAACAAAGATTAGATTTTGGTTACAGCTATAGAATTAGGGGCCAAGTTTCTATTATACTTCCCCCATGAAAATTTACCAAGTCTAGTAAGAGTGCCCCATAATGTCATTTACGATCAACAGGCTTCTTCTATAAATCTTATGGCTTTAGTCCAAACAACGTATCAAGACGCTAATATATCTAATCAAGGAAAAAACATAATTGAGGATCCATTTAACCAAATTAAAATAGCATATCAAACCTACCTAAATCTATCATGTAATTTCAATCAAATGAAATTGGTGAGTAATCCTCTTATTGACCTAGTTCCTTCAATAAGAGTGTTGATAGAGTTAACTAGACAAGAGAATCTGAGTTCTGGCCCATTCATACAAATTGCTTTGATAGATAACTTGATGCATATGCCTATTATTAAAGAAGTGTCTTAATCCTCTACACAAAATAGTGAACCAAATGTAGTGGACAATGTGAAAATAATGTCTAATCTTGATCAAAGTGGTACTAATGCACAAACAATTAGCCAACAACATGTGTTTGTAGTTAATCCCATGAGTACATCATCATACCATGGAATAAGAGTTTCTACATCCCAACCTCAATTGACTTCTTTCAAAAGTGTACAACCTATGGGATTAGGTAATCAAACAATGTACAATGTCACAGCTCAATGATAGAATGTGATGAATTTTACTCCTCTTCAACAAGTAGCGAGTAGTATTCCATACTAGTAGGCATAATCTAGTATATTAATGCTATAGAGGACAAATACATTACCACCTCAATCAGGGGAAAGTAATGTTCCACCTCACCGGGTAATTATAAACATACCTCTTCAGTCATAGACTAATATGCTAATCCAAAACTAAGAAATGACTAGTCAATAATGTGTATGTATTGGTCAATGATAGATGTTGAATATATAACTTTTTTTCACTTCTCCTCAAGGATTAATGAAACAAGGAGGTCCTCATGTTTCTCAAGTACCTACTAAACAACCATTGGTTCAAAATGTGCCATAAATTTAGAGACAGGGTCTTGGTCCACAAGTTCCCACTCAACAACAAGGTTTGATTAGTTGAAATCATATCCCTTTTTAACCACAACAAGCATAGTATAGTTATACCCCTCCATCCCAACCACAAAAATCCTCCAAATCAAACCTTTATCACTAACCCAAACTAGAATATCACACAACCAAATGTGCAATTTCAATTACATCCTAATCTATGATGCATATTCTTGGTCCATTCCCCAACCAAACCATATACCCCAATAGGTATTTCAATCATACCCTAGTCAATTATTTTTATATTTTTCAGCTATATTTAGTTTCAAATAAAGGATGGAAGCTAGAATTAGCTAGGTGTTTAATATTTTTGTCAAATGTTTTATTTTCAAGACAATCATCCTTGGTCATAGACTTCATCCTAGGTAATAATGTTATTTAAGTGCTAATATGACTTTGTTTTAATAATTAAAACTTTCACTCAAACACGTGCACTCCTTATTTTAATCAAACTTAGATCAAAATAAGGTTTATGATTTTTAAGGAATAATTAGTCTATATATTAATCTTCATCAATTTCTTAAAAACATAAGATTAAGCTCAAAATTTACAAAATCCATGATCAACTAATGTTTAAGGGTCATATCTACATTATCAATTTATGAAGTTATTTAAATAACTTAGATGGGTTTAGAGTTTTAAGACTTGTATTAGAAAAGACTTATTGGAAGCTAAATAATAAAGTAAAGAAAGAAAACACACAACAAGCAAAAAAATATTCACAAACAAGGGATAGGAATGAAATTAATCTCAACCCACCTACACTAACTCTAACTAATCTTATAGATTACTCCATAAAGACTTGAGGTGGAATAGTAGAGAAATAATGCTTGAGATATTTCCCATTGGTTGGCAAAGTTAACTCTACTCCCTACAAGTCCTTAAGCTTAAAGGTGTTTTCTTCTAATGTCTCAAAAAATTGGTAAGGACCAATACACAAAGGAGTGAATTTACCATATTTCCCTTTTGGCTCAGATGATTTGTCCCATAGGAGAAATAGGTCTCCTTGTTTAAACACCTTGATCTTTGATCATTTGTCAAACCATATTTTGATAGTGGTTTGATGTCTATGAAAATTAGCAAATGCCTTTTCTCTAGAATCCTCCATTTGGATGATATCAAACAACCCAGAATTAACATATTCTGGATCTCCTTCCATATACTCATGTATAAACTTGTAAGTTGGAAATTTAAGAGTAATTTGAAAGATTTGTTCTTCTCCATATACTAAAAGAAATGGTGATTCTTTTAGATCTTGTTTCACTATGGTTTTATCTTCCCACAGACCATACTTCAGTAATTTATTCCATGTTCTTGGTTGTTAAGCTGCAAACTTCTTAATAGCTTTCATCAAAATCTTGTTTATATACTTTGAAACTCCATTACCTTGAGGATAATGATTAGATGAAAAAATTTTCATTACCTATTGTTTGACTCTTTTTTGATAGACATTATTATATGTATTAGAATATTTTTGAGTGTTGATCATCTGATATTTACATATAGATGTTGATTATTGTTAACCTACATCAAAAATACTATTATCCTATAATGACATAATTTTATCTCGTAGTGACATATTGTTATCTTATAGAAACATATTAATATCATGTATCAACATATTGTTAATATGAAACAATATACTATTATCCTATAGCAACATGTTTTTATCATGCAACGTACTATTATCCTGAAGTGACATACTATTATCATACAGTGATATATTATTATCTTGAAATAATATACTTTTATCCTAGAGTAATAATATTACAACAACATACTTTGATCTATAGAGTAAAAAATACTCTACGTTTCATTCTGATTTTCAGCAGCGCATGATCCAGATCACTGTCCCTACATACTTTGATTTGAAATGGCAAAGTTTTGGAAATAGAATGTGGGCTCTAGTTTCCTTTTGATTCATTTTTCTCTAAGTGTTTAAGTCAAGTGAAAGCTACCAAGTGTCACTTTCTGAAATAATTTTCATAATTTCAATAAGGCCACAGAACGTGCCACATATCCCATAGCAACGAAGTGGAATGCGCCAAGTGTCAGCATCTGAGTTTCATATCAGCATCTACATTTCATTTATTTTCAACAAAAGGTTTTAACAAGCTAAGTATCAGGATCAAGTAGAATGTGCCAAGTGGAAGCTATGGAAGGTCTCAGGTTTGCTTATCTAAAAGTGACAGAAGATGCCACATACCCCAGCAAAAGAGAGCAGAAGCCACCACGTGTCACGATCCAAATTATCTTCAATTTTGCTTCACTGATATAACAAAGACCATGGTGGGACTTAAGTTTTGTTTCTAAAGCAAATGAAAGTTGCCAGGTGTCATTGTCTATATAAATATGAAATGAGACCTATTTGTTTCCATGGTATAAATAGAGTAAAGTGGATATTGCCACATGTTATCTTTCATAGGTTTTTAAAAAGGTAGCTAAAAGAAGTGGAGGGTACCACATAACCTGAAATAAGTAAAGTGGAGATTGACACTTATTCCTATGTCCCTTTTAAAGTTACTCAGGTAAGAAATGTTGTGGGTCTTATTTTATTTTAAGCTATTAAATTTTTGAAGAAGCAGATTGTGACAAGTGTCAAAGGTAGAACACTCCTGAGCAAAGACACAAAATAATATAAGTTATGCATAAAGTGTCACGTGTCTTCGATAGGTGTTTCAGAACATGCCAAGTGTCATCCTCTGGTGTCTCCTAAAGTAATAAGAAGGTTTTCAAGAAATTGGCTGTGTTACCTAGCATTTAAGAGAAGGGAGCGTCCTACAATCTGTTTGAGCCAATGAACTGCTAGAAGACAAAGCATTTCAAAATCTATAAAATATGTTTTGTTAGACACTTCTAGTTTGGTTAGATTTTAGTTGGGCCACTAGATTGGGAACAAGTAGATGATCTGGAGTGAATCCAAGGCTATATATAAGGGTGCAGAGATCACCAAAAATCATCATCAAACATTAGAGAGAATTTTGAGAGAATTATTGTAAAATGTTTAGACTTTCTAGAGCTGTGACTAGTAATATCATTTGATTTTGTTATATCTTCTTAAGTTGGAAGGTTTATGTAATTATGCATGTTTATGTGCCTCTTATGTGACTAGAGAATTAATGAGAAGATTGAATCCTATGCCTTTGCTGATATTTTTTGTGTCATTACAAAAGTAGTCTAGGCTGTGTTGTCAAGAGTTTAGACTTTCTAGAGTTGTGATTAGGAATGTCATTTGATTTTGTCTCATTTTCTTGAATTGAAAAGTTTATATAACTATGCATGTTACTGTGCCTCTTATGTGACTGGAAAATTCAAATAAGAAGATTGAACCCTATGCCTTTGTTGACATTTTTGTATCATTACAAAAGAAGTCTATGTTGTGAGCCTTTATTTTTATTGTTTCCATCTTTTACATTGATCATGCACTTGTTTACTCTTAAATGTAAATAAATATTACATATAGTCTCACTATGCTCAAGATTAAGGTTGAAATATATTCAGGCGCATCACCATAGATTAGATTTTCTTTCTTGCATTTGTGTTTCTGATTAAAATTCTAATCCATTTTCCCAGTATATACTTGATTTAAAGAAGAACCAAATTCTCTAAAAACTAGAGGTTGTTTCAAGTCACAAGTCCCACATCTTGAAACTTCCCATTGTTAGTGTTTATTACAAAGCACAATTTTAAATCATCAACAATTTTTGGCACACCTAGTGGTATCAATCTTGAAGTTTCTTTCAAGATCGTATGAACCAGAGAGCTACAAGGAGTCATAGCTATGGACCAGTAACTAGATCACAATCTACTACAAATCTAGGTGTTCTTTTGCCACCCTTGGTTACTAGTCCAAGAAGAAGAGTCAACCAGTTTGTACCAATACCAAGAGCAAATATGGGAGCCCCTATACCCCCAAGAAATTATGCAAGTTGAAACACTGGTAGTCCCTTAATTTTCCCAATACCTCTAGCCACTTGGGACCCTATCCCAGTGAATGCCCTAAAAGTTCTGCCCAAATTCAATGAGCAAGAATTTAAAACACCTGAGGAACATCTTCAGGATGTATCATATGTTTGTGCTATACATATTGTCACATAGTAAAATGTGGCCATAAGATTATTAGCAGCTTCTTTTAAAGATAAGGCTCTAGAATGGTATTGGTCTTTGACCCCAAATACCATATCTACATGGGATCAACTCAAAGATCTTTTCTTTAAAAGATTTGAAGAGAATGGTGATAAGTCTTCTTTGTTACAGTAATTAATTACCATTTAAAGGGCACCACAAGAAGCCATGACTGACTTCAATTCTAGATTTCAAAAGACTTTGGAAAGAATTCCTACTATAGCTAGACCATTACCAGATATGGCCATAGTTTTTTATCTTAAGGCTTTGAATTGAGATATATCTATTATGATTCAGTCACTTAGAGGACACACTATGCTAGAGGCTTATGAATATGCGGTCAGAGCTGAGAATAATTTAATAGATGCTTGAAAGTTACCTCTAAGGCCTCCCATGCCCATGTTCCTAGAAATTTCCTTGCCATTACCTCAAGAAGTTCCTAAATATATAGCCCCACCTATGTCTATATACACCTATCCTCAACTACCTGCTAAAGAAATTGTCCCCACTCAGTCATCTGAGCTAGATGATATCAACAATATCCTAAGGACATTTTCTAATGAGCTGATCAATATAAAAAGATAGTAGAATACTTTCCCTATGCCTTCATATCAAGGCTATCAAGGAAATAGATTTTCATCTTAGCTAAACCAATATCAGGGTCCTCCAAGACAAACTAACCATCAACCAACAAATTAATTAGTTGCAGTCCCCACACCCTCACAGACTATTCCTCCCAATTCAAATAGGGAGATTATTCTAGGGCAAAATAACTATGTGGATAACACTAATGCCTAGTGTTTACCTTGTAATAATGCTCATACACCTAGAGATTGTCCTATGGGTAATCTATACCAAAAGGTGGCAGAGTAAAGAAGAATGGATGGTCAATTTGTAAGTTCTAGTGACAATCAAGCCTACCAGTCTTCTGGTATGTAGAATTCAATCATAGGGGCTCAGATGCAAGGGTTACAACAAGAGGAAGAAATAGCCCTGGAATATGCTTTGTTCTCATGGGTTGAAGATGAAGAATCAATATTTTTAAATGAAGCTTCTATTTCTAAGAAACTAGTGGTGCAATCAGACTACTATAATAGATCAAAGAGAAGAATGCTAGAACAACCTGAAGTTGTAAACAATGAAACCATAGATAATCCTTCATTTCAATGTCATCAACACACAGCTGCTAGACAAGAAATGCTTCAGCCAGTGTAGAATCAAGAAGTTCTTGAACAAGTTCAAAGAAAGACAAGATATCCTAATCTTCTAAGAATTCAAAATTTTGGACCAATGAATGTGGTGGATCAGCTAAAGGTGACCCTAGCGCAAGTATCAATTTGGGACATGTTAGATATTCTTGAACAAAGGACACTATTACAAGAAGCTCTTCAAAATCAAGTAATGCCAAAATATATTGAAGGACCTACTGATAAAAGAAAGCTCAAAAACATAGTTCATCTACAGGCAACAGCCTTAGTGAATAATGCATCAGAGGTAACCAAATCCAATCCAGATGCTTTCCATTTTACTAAGATAGGTGATTGGACTAAACATAATCAGGAAAAATAAAATAAATAGTTGTTAGCTATGACGCATAGTGACCCATATGAAAATTATAACTCTACTGGTTTGGGCACTTATGTTATTTTTGATGAGGACCATGAAATCCCAGATGTTTTAAGGGAAGAGACACCAACTACTCAAGGATCTGAAAAAGATTCAAAAATCTAGACTTTAAATTTTGATGGGGCTAGAAGTAAAAATGGTGCTGGAGCAAGAATTTGTCTTACTGCTCCAAATGGTGAAAAAAATTTAAGGGCTAGCCATTTTCAATTTTATTTTCTTAATTATGATGTTGAGTATGAATCTTTAGTACATGGGCTCTTATTATCCAAGAAAAAGGGAATAAAGAATCTAATAGTAAAAAAGAGATTTAGAACTAGTAGTAAAGCAAATTAGAGAAAAGGCAATAACAAAGAATGTTAGAATGAAATCCTATAAGCACAAAATTTTGGACTTAATAGAAGATTTTGAAGCTTTTAATATTAAAGTAGTTCCTAGGACTCAAAATTTTGAAGCTAATAGGATGGCATAGATTGGTTCATAGTTTGATCCAACAACTGGCCTATTAGTTAACAATGAATCAGTAAAGGTTATAGTAAGGCTAGCTATTCTTGATAATGATGAAAATTGGAAAGTATTTGAGAATGATTCTTAAGTAATCTCATTCTTACAACAATCAAGGGAATTTGCTGATCAATTGCAACCAAATATTGAAGAGGCATATGAGGATCAAATTATTTAATTAAAGAATAATAAACTTCCCAAAGGTTTAATCACTTTAGAAAGACTTTTTGATCCAGAAGATGTAAGCCTGGAGAAGAAAAGGTTCCAAGCAAACAAAGTAGATTATTTTGAAATAAGAGTGAGTGAAGGGAAAAAATTAAAAGTTGGAAATTCTGTGACTCAAGAAGAAAAGGAAAGGCTAATTGAAGTATGCAAAAAATATGACAGAGTCATAACTTGGAGCTATGAAGACCTTCATGGATATAATAGAGACATCATTGAACACACAATAGAACTGACTAAAGGATCTAAGCCTGTTAGACAAAAATAGAGGCTAGTGAATCCAAGGATTGAGCCTCTAATGGTGGACGAGTTGTAGAAACTTTTAGATTCTCAAATAATTTTTCCAATCAAACACTCAACATGGGTATCAAACCTAGTACCAGTTAGGAAAAAGAATGGTGATATAAGACTTTGTGTAGATTTTAGAGATCTAAACAAAGCATATTTGAAGGATCACTATCCCTTGCCCTCCATGGAACAAATTCTACAAACTATGGCTGGATCAGAGAGATTCTCTTTGCTAAATGGTTTCTCTGGATACAATCAGATTTGGTTGGCTAAAGAAGACCAATCTAAGACTAGTTTTACCACCAAATGGGGAACATTTGCATATGATAAAATTCCATTTGGCCTATCAAATGCTGGAGCCACTTTTTAGAGAGCTATGGATGTTGCATTTTGGTAACTAATAAATAAAATCATCCTAATTTATCTTGATGATCTTAATATTTTTTCAAAGAATGTTGCTGATCATTTTGATCATTTAGAAGCTATGTTTAAAAAATGTCAAGAATTTGGAATATCCTTGAATCCTAAGAAATGTATCTTTGTTGTCCCTCAAGGCAAATTATTCGGACATATAGTATCTAAAGAAGGAGTTTCCATAGACCCAAAAAGAGTGGCAGCTATAATGAACTTACCTCTTCTAGTCAATAAGAAAGCAATTCAATCTTTCTTGGAAAAGATTAATTTCGTCAATCGGTTCATATCTAACTTTGCAAGCTTAGTAAGACCAGTGACACTTTTGCTAAAAAAAGACTTAATTTTCAAGTGGACTACGAAAGGAAGGAAAGCCTTTGAAGAGGTCAAGAAAGCTATCTCAATAGCTCCAGTACTTAGAAACCTAGACTTTTTTATGCAGGAGCATCTACATACATCTTCATGCAAGACATGGTTACGTTGGGATGCAAGTCATGTTTGATTTCAAATTCAAATTATTGTATTTTCCCTCCAAAATGTTGTTAAGGAGGAGTAATTGTAAAAGTAAAGGTAAAAAGTCAATGTAAAAAAATAAAAGAGTGAAAGTGGTTAAAGGAGAATCTCCTACATTGCAGTTATTGAGCAAATAAAGGAGGAGTGGTTGAAAATATTTCAACCTTGGCATATTGTTGAAGATTACAAACCATGTTTGTTTTGTCTTGAGCCCAAGTTGGGCATGGAGGTTAGGGAGGAGGCTCTTCAAAAGAGAAAAATATAATTCATTCAAAGAAGAGAGAGAGCTCATTAAGAAAAAAAAAAGAATGTGAGAAGAGCTCATGAAAATAGAGGAATGTAAAAGAGTTCATATGAGAAAGTAAACAAAATAGAGCTCATGTAAGAAATAAATAGCTTATTAAAAGGAAAAATTTAAGAAAGAGAGCTTATGTGTGAGGGGAGAGTAAGAAGATGAGAGGGGGGACCTCTCAGTTAAGAACAGAAGAGAATGGAATGAAGAAACAGTGAGGGAGGACCTCATTCAAGAATGCAAAAGTGAAGGAAGAGAGAAAGTTGAAGGTGAAAATAAGACTTATAAGCCATTGACCATCGATATGGATCATAGAGTGATGGATCCTTGCTTGTAAGTATCTATTGTGATTATGAAGAAAGGTATTTTGACTCACATGTGTATGTTCTGTAAACAATAATCCCAAGTATAAAATTCTGGTCTAATCAATGGTAAACAAATGTACAAGACTATGTATTATGCATGAGAACCTTTGGATATACATTGAGAACTAGTTTCCAATTGTATTAGGTGATGAAGAGGACTAAAATGTTGTAAAAGTTCAATGAACAGGGTGCAAGCCTGTGTGGAAAGAAAACTAGGCACGGTTTGAAGAATGGGTATATCTCAAGATTTACCTAATAAAAAATTTTGAAACTTTGTGTGTAGATGTGCCTTGGAGTTATGATCGAATCGAACAATTTGTAAAATGATATGGTCAAAATATAGCCCTGTAGTTTTGAGACAACTCAGAAAAACATGTTCTCAGGTACAAAAGAGCACATAACTTTAAAAAGAATGCTCAGAATGACTTGAAATTTAATATGAAGTTGGATAATAAGGTTATTTACGTGATTAAAATGTTTGAGTTCTTAAAATTCTGTCCATGAAAAGATATAGAGGACTGTATTTTTTGAAAAAGACTGTAAGTGAAAACGTGTTTACTCATTTTGAGAAGGAGAAAGGATTGCATACATAAAAGATGTTATCCAATGGTTTTCATAGGTCCTATATATGTTTATAAAAGTTATAATTATGATTTGAACACCTTTCAAGAACCAAATGTAAGAACTATAGTGAAACAGGGTAGTATTAAAATCTATTAAGCCCAGTCAAGAATAGGGAAAGTTGCAATTTGGAGAAGATGTTCCAAAGGAACCTTGTCTAGCTTTAATATCTATGGTATAAATTGATAATGGATACTATGATATAATATTGGCTTGATGAAAGAATTTGTAATTTGAGAAATAAAGGCTAAAACTCTCTTGACAGGCTGAAAGGACCAAAAGGGCTGAATAAAGGAAATTGGGTTGTGATGTAGGATAAAAGACTGTAAGTTCTAATATAACTTGGGATGGATATAAGAACATGTTATGAAGATTTTAAAGGTTTCATTCAGTGAAGGATTGATCTTAAGAGTCATAGGTAAATCATGAGATAATTTTATTGTTCTTGATAAATATTTCTATCTATCATGGTATGAATGACATTGTTTTACAAATGAGCAAGTTTGCATTGATGATCCTGATTCCTATATAGAGCTATATCACCAATAAGAGAATTGGTGACTCAACTAGCATCTGAGCATTGAGATAAGAGAAACTTTCATCAAAATAAAAGAACATAGTCTAATGAAGAAGTGACATGTTGGTAAGGTAACCTGAGGTGTAAACAAGGTGAGGGTTACATCATTTTTGGTATCAGAGCTTGAAACTCTTGGGATTTGGTAATTTATCATGTTTGCTAATAAGTTGCTATATGATTGAGAAAAGGATCAAAAGACTAGGATGTAAAAGGCCTAGTTGAGATCAAGGAGATTGTCAAAAGACCAGTCAAGGAGAAAGGCTTGGGTGAGACAAGTGGACCAAAAGACTATGGTGCAGAAGACCTAGGTGAGGACCTAAAGGGATCAAGAGACCAAGCTGGAAAAGACTTGGGTGAAGATTTCAAAAATAGAAGTATTGTTGAAGGCACTATAGAGTAGTAGAATACATGAGGGTACTAAGAAGGAAGCAAGCATCCAGAAGAAGAGAGGTATGAATAGTAATGGAATTGATAAAGAGATTAATAGTTTGAAAAGAGATTTAGCTAATTTTGTAGATAGATATGAGTCTTGGATGTAGATGGACAAGTAAGCATGGGTATGGCCAATGAAGAAGAGTTTGAAGTGGCCAATAGATCTCCTAATCAAGAGGAGAAGAAGGCAAAATGATATTTCAAAGAAGAGAGAAGCCCATAGAGGTAAGAGGATGAGTAGGTTGCCAAGTGAGTAACAAGAGAAAGAGGTGGAGAAGAAGGTTCTCATTGAGGAGAACAAGAGAAGAGAAGAAAGAAAAGATGAAGTGCCAAGAAGATCACTTGAAAAGATAAGAGTGTTGGTGAAGAGAACACTCATAGGGACCTTTTGGTCTCTTATTTTTATATCTAATGTTGTCTTTGCATGGGTAATTACAGGTATGAGCAGCCTTGTGAAGGTCAAAAGAAAGGCCTTAAAGAATGAAGAGATTGGTGCAAGAGAGAGAAGTGAGTTTGTTGTTAATGATAAAGAAGAAGAGATGCATTGGTTAATGCATGAGGAAGGTGTTGAGGAACCCATACAAGCAAGAGAAGAGATGGAATATGAGGATGACTTCCATGATGCCATTGAATGCCAAGAAGAGGCAAGAGAACAGTCAAGCATAAAGGAAGAAAAAAGTAAAAACAATCAAGAATCTATGCAAGTTAAAATAATGGAGCAGCTTATTAAGAAGGTAAAGGTGAATTCAAAAATTGATTTTTCTTATTCTTATAAGCATGAAACTATTGATATACATGTTAGACAAGCTAACAGAAAGGTGGAGTTTTCAATTAACCATGGATATGTGATGCCTAAATGGTGGAAGAAGCAAACTCCCAAGCAATAGGAAGTGTTGGTACAAGATCATGGATATAAGATGCCTACATGGTTTGAGAAGACAAATGATAAGAAGGAAAAACAAGTATGAATGTCTAAGAAGGCAAAGAGTGAATATGTGAGTATTGAGGTAACAACACCAAGAAGTCAATGGAGGAAGGTGAAGGTTGACACAAGCAACCAAAGGCGTGAGGATGACACAAGTACATGGAATGGTAAACAAATTGTTTATGATGATGTTTTCAAATCCTTTAATGATATTCTCATGAGAAATTAAAAATGGAAAGTGGCTATGTGGACTAATATGCAGCAAGGAGAGAATTCCAAATGGTTGGTTAATGAGGAAAGAGATGGATATACAGCAAATCAATGTCTCATTGAATGCAAGAAACAAACAAGATGGCTTCAAAGAGAAGTTGAAGAGAGTAAGGAGACACAAGGTAATGGTGTTTCAATTGCTTTTGATAAGTTTACTAATGAAGAAGTTGGTTTATGTGAAGACAAGCTAAGAAAAGATGAGATAAGAGGTAAAGGACAAGTAATCCTTAAGAAAGAAGCACCCAATTTTGATGAAGAGAATGATGAGATAGATGAGATCTCACTAAAGGAGGAGTTGAGAATGTTGGAGGAGCTCTTTAGTTCTCCAAGAGAGTTGTGTAAAGATAAAAATCATGGTGAAAACACCATTGGTAAGAATGAAGCAATAAAAGAGCAAACCCAAGAGGCAAGGACAATTTTGATCAAGGAACAAGAAATGGAGATAGCCAAGAGGCTTCATGGCCTAAAGATTTTGATTCTAAAGTGGCTTTGAATGTTTTGTATGTAGGTATGAAGGTTGTTAAAGTGAATAACATACATGAGTCATTGGAGAAGCTCATGAAACAAGAAGAATAACAAGAATATCTAGAAGACATGTATGAAGATGAAGAAGCATGGAAGCGGGAGATGGCAACTGAGAAAGAAATGAGAAGAAGGACATATCTAAAGAGGAAGAAAAGCAAAATGAAGGACAAACACTATTCCAAAAAAATACAAGCATTGGTATTGGCAACAAGACCATGGGATCTAGGGATAGAGTGAAGACTAAAACATTGAGGAGATATCTCATTTGAACTAAGGTTCAAATTGTTTCTAGAGGGAGAGTATGATGCAGGAGCATCTACATACATCTTCATGCAAGACATGGTTACATTGGGATGAAAGTAATGTTTGAATTCAAATTCAAATTATTGTATTTTCCCTCTAAAATGTTGTTAATGAGGAGTAATTTTAAAAGTAAAGGTAAAAATTCAATGTAAAAAAATAAAAGAGTGAAAGTGGTTAAAGGAGAATCTCCTACGTTGGAGTTGTTGAGCAAATAAAGGAGGAGTGGTTGAAAATCTTTCAACCTTGGCATATTGTTGAAGATTACAAACCATGTTTGTTTTGTCTTGAGCCCAAGTTGGGTGTGGAGGTTAGGGAGGAGGCTCTTCAAAAGAGAAAAAGAGAATTCATTCAAAGAAGAGAGAGAGCTCATTAAGAAAAAAAAGAAGAATGTGAGAAGAGCTCATGAAAATAAAGGAATGTAAAAGAGTTCATATGAGAAAGGAAAAAAAAATAGAGATCACGTAAGAAAGAAATAGCTTATTAAAAGGAACAATGTAAGAAAGAGAGCTTATGTGTGAGAGGAGAGTAAGAAGATGAGAGGGGGGACCTCTCAGTTAAGAACAAAAGAGAATGGAATGAAGAAACAGTGAGGGAGGACCTCATTCAATAATGCAAAAGTGAAGGAAGAGAGAAATTTGAAGGTGAAAATAAGACTTATATGCCATTGACCATGGATATGGATCATAGAGTGATGGATCTTTGCTTGTAAGTATCTATTTTGATTATGAAGAAAGGTATTTTGATTCACATGTGTATGTTCCGTAAACAATAATCCCAAGTATAGAATTCTGGTCTAATCAACGGTAAACAAATGTATAGGACTGTGTATTATGCATGAGAACCTTTGGATATATGTTGATAACTAGTTTCCAATTGTATTAGGTGATGAAGAGGACTAAAATGTTGCAAAAGTTCAATGAACAGGGTGTAGGCCTGTGTGGAAAGAAAACTAGGCATAGTTGGAAGAATGGGTATATCTCAAGATTTACCCAATAAAAACTCTTGAAATTTTGTGTGTAGATGTTCCTTGGAGTTATGAATCCAATTCAGGTGGTTTCAGATCTAATGGAGGAATTTGGAAAATGATATGGTCAAAATACAGACCTGCAGTTTTGAGATAACTCAAAAAAATGTGTTCTCAGGTACAAAAGAGCACATAACTTTAAAAAGAATACTCAGAATGACTTGAAATTTAATATGAAGTTGGATAATAGGTATATTTAAGTGTTTCAAATGTTTTAGGTCTTAAAATTTTGTCCATGAAAAGATATAGAGGACTGTATTTTTTGAAAGAGACTGTAAGTGAAAACCTGTTTACTCATTTTGAGAAGGAGAAAGGATTGCATACATAGAAGATGTTATCCAATGGTTATCATAGGTCCTATATATGTTTATAAAACCTATAATTATGATTTGAACACCTTTCAAGAAGCAAATGTAAGAACTATAGTGAAACAGGGTAGTATTTAGATCTATTAAGCCCAGTCAAGAACAGGGAAAGTTGCAATTTGGAGAAGATGTTCCAAAGGAACCTTGTCTAGCTTTAATATCTATGGTATAAATTGATAATGGATACTATGATATAATATTGGCTTGATGAAATAATTTGTAATCTGAGAAATAAAGGCTGAAACTCTCTTGACAGGGCTGAAAGGACCAAAAGGGCTGAATAAAGGAAATTGGGTTGTGATGTAGGATAAAAGACTGTAAGTTCTAATATAAATTGGGATGGATATAAGAACATGTTATGATGATTTTAAAGGTTTCATTCAGTGAAGGATTGATCTTAAGATTCATAGGTAAATCATGAGATAATTGTATTGTTCTTGATAAATATTTCTATCTATCATGGTATGAATGACATTATTTTACAAATGAGCAAGTTTGCATTGATGATCCTGATCCTATATAGAGATATGTCACTAATAAGAGCATTGGTGACTCAACTAGTATTTGAGCATTGAGATAAGAGAAACTTTCATCAAAAGAAAAGAACATAGTCTAATGAAGAAGTGACATGTTGGTAAGGTAACCTGAGGTGTAAACAAGGTGAGGGTTACATTACTTTTCTAAGCCTTTTGTAATGTATGTATATTTAGGAGAGTTCAGTATTGCCGCTATTCTAACATAGAAGGATGATAAACAGGAGGGAGAGCATCCAATAGCATTTTTCTTGAGGAATCTTAGAGAATATGAAACCAGATATAACTTTGTGGAAAAACAAGCATATGTTATGGTAAAATCTCTTAAAAAGTTCAAGCATATAATATCAGGAAGTAAAATTTTGATACTTGTAGCACATCCAAGTGTCAGGGAATACATCATGGAGGGTGAAATTATTGAAAAAAGAACAAATTGGATAACTAAGATCCTTGAATATGATGTAGAAGTCAAACCCACTAAATTATTTAGAGGTAGGGGTTTGTGTCAATATATGACTCAAGAGCTTCAAAAGATGATACCTAAAGAGATAAATTTAGGAACAGAAGAAAAAATTGTATTGAGAATACAAGAAGTGGATCAGGAATCTTGGGTCGCAAGCAAGATTCATTTTATGAAAAAAGGGATTTACCCAAGAGAACTCCCTCAAAATAAGAGAAGATACTATAGGATGCAAGGAGTTCATTTTGTTTTAATTAAATAGGTTCTTTTTAGAATAAATTCTGATGATAAATTGTTAAGATGTGTAGAAAAATATGAGGCTAAGAAAATACTACATGAATTGCATCATGGAGTATCTAGTGGACATTTTTCTACAAAGACCACAACTATAAAGATAAGTGAAGCAGGTTATTAGTGGCCTACTTTATTTATAGATTATTATCGGCTAGTTAAAAAATGTAAATCTTGTCAATATTATGTGGAGATGAGAAGGAATGTAGCAATTCCTCTTATCCCTATAATTGTGTATGAAACTTTTGCTCAATGGGGTCTTGACTTCATTGGAATGATAAATCCAATATCTAGTTTGGGTCACAAATGGATCTTAACAGCCATAGATTATTTCACCAGATGGACCGAGGCAGTGCCACTAAAGGAAGCAACAAAAAATGTGATCCTAGATTTTCTAGGGAGTATCACTACTCATTTTGGGGCTCTTCACACCATAATTTTAGATAATGCTAAAGCATTTTTAGGGTCTAAAGTATCTACATTTACATTAAATCATGGAATATATCTGAAAACTTCTTCTAATTATTACCCTCAAGGTAATGGTTTGGTAGAATCAACTAATAAGAACCTGATTAGACTCATCAAAAGAATAGGGGTTGATCATCACAAGGAATGGCATAAAGTGTTTAATTTAACACTGTGGGTTGATAGAATTACACCTAAACAAGTGATCAAAATGTCCCCATATGAATTGGTATATGGGAAACCTATTGTAATTCCCCTAAGCTTAGAGATTCCTGCTCTCCAACTGATCAAACAAATTGAAATTGAATAAAATGGCCCCATGCATGTCAGATTAGCAGAACTTCTAGAAGTTCAAGAAAAGAGGGATCAACACATGATTCATTGATAAATCATTATAAAATAGTTAAATACTATTTTGATAAAAGGACTTCAAATCCCCATTTCAAAATAGGCTCAACTATTTTAAAATGGGATGCAAGAGCTGCCAAACTAGGTGAACACACTAAGTTTGAAGCATTATGGACTGGCCCTTATAAAATTTGATCACAGCAAAAAAATTTTGAACTAGAAATGATGGAAGGTGAACCTAAAGAGATTCTTGTAAATGGAATCTATTTGAAACAATTTAGTTAAAACTATGTTTTCTAGTAATTTTAGATCATGCGGGAGTTATAGATTATTTTTGAGTAGGCTCAAAAGTCCTTGGGGTCACCAATAACTATAGAGTAAAAAATATTGTACGTTTCATTCTGATTTTCAGCAGTGCATGATCTAGATTGCTATCCCTACATACTTTGGTTTGAAACAAAGAAGTTTTGGAAATAGAACACGGGCTCTAGTTTCCTTTTGATTCATTTTTCTCTAAGTGTTTAATAATTTTGATAAGGTCGCAGAATGTGCCATATATCCCATAGCAACTAAGTAGAATGTGCCAAGTGTCAGCATCCAATTTTCATATCGACATCTGCATTTCTTTTCTTTTCAACAAAAGGATTTAACAAGCTAAGTATCAAGATCAAGCAGAAAGCACCAAGTGGAAGCCGTGGAAGGTCTTAATTTTGATTTTCTAAAAGTGACAAAAGATGCCACGTACCCCAGCAAAAGAGAGTGGAAGCCACCATGTGTCACGATTTAAATTATCTTCAATTTTGCTTCACTGATATAGCAAAGACCATGGTGGGTCTTAAGTGTTGTTTTTGAAGCAAACAAAAGCCACTAGGTGTCATTGTCCATGTAAATATGAAATGAGACCTATTTGTTTCTATGGTATAAATAGAGTAAAGTGGAGATTTCAATGTGCTATCTTCTGTACGTTTCTAAAAAGGTAGCTAAAAGAAGCAGAGGTTACCACGTAACCCCAAATAAGTAAAGTAGAGATTGACACCTATTCCTGTGTCCCTTTTAAAGTTACTCATGTAAGAAATGTTGTGGTATTATTTTATTTTAAGCTGTTGAAGTTTTGAAGAAGCAGATTGCAACAAGTGTCAAAGGTGGAATAGTCCTGAGCAAAGACACAAAAGAGTATAAGTTCTACAGAAATTGCCGCGTCTCTTCAATAGGTGCTATGAAACACACCAAGTGTCATCCTCTAGTGTCTCCTAAAGTAATAAGAAGGTTTTCAAGAAATTGGCTAAGTGTTACCTAGCATTTAAGAGAAGGGAGCATCCTACAATCTATTTGAGCTAATGAACTGCTAGAAGACAAAGCATTTTAGAATCTATAAAATATCTTCTATTAGACACTTCCAGTTTGGTTAGATTTCAGTTGGGCCATTAGATTGGGAACAAGTAGATGATCTGAAGTGAATCCAAGGCTATAAATAAGGGTGCAGAGATCACCAAAAAATGTCATCAAATATCAGAGAGAATTTTGAGAGAATTATTGTAAAGAGTTTAGACTTTCTAGAGCTATGACTAGTAATATCATTTGCTTTTGTTCTATCTTCTTAAGTTGGAAGGTTTATGTAATTTTGCATGTTTTTTTGCCTCTTATGTGACCGGAGAATTAATGAGAAGATTGACTCCTATGCCTTTGTTGATATTTTCTGTGTCATTACAAAAGTAGTCTAGGCTATGCTGTCAAGAGTTTAGACTTTCTAGAGTTGTGATTAGGAATGTCATTTGCTTTTGTCTCATTTTCTTGAATTGAAAAGTTTATATAACTATGCGTGTTTTTACATGTCTTATGTGACTGGAAAATTCAAATAAGAGGATTGAACCCTATGCCTTTGTTGACATTTTCTATATCACTGCAAAAGTAGTCTATGTTGTGAGCCTCTATTTTTATTGTTTCCATCTTTTACATTAATCATGCACTTTTTTGCTCTTAAATGTAAATGAATCTTACATATAGTCTCACTATGCTCAGGATTAAGGTCAAAATACATTCAGGCGCATCGCCATAGATTAGATTTTCTTTCTTGTATTTGTGTTTCTGATTAAAATTTTGATCCCTTTTCCCAGTATATACTTGATTTAAAGAAGAATCAACTTCTCTAAAAATTGAAGGTTGTTTCAAGTCGTAAGTCCCACATCTTGAAACTTCCCATTGTTGGTGTTTATTACAAAGTGCAATTTTAAATCATCAACATGATCTTACAAAAATATACTTTGATATTGCACATTAATGTTTCTATAATTATAGTTTTATATTGTGATGATTATATAATTCAGATTTAAATTTATATATGTTTTTATTCATGTAGAGCTGATACTACTAATGCCATGTTTTGGTGGCTACAAGGCTCATTGGTATATGAGCTAGGCTAGTGGTGGATTTCAGAAATTAGGGTAATAATGGTAGAGCTAGTGAACATATGGATCATACTAGCACTTGATAAATAATATAATCATAATAAGCCATCTAGTCCTTGAGCAGTTTTAGCATGCCTTATGTCTCTATTTTTGTCTTGTTTTATTTTTTTTATCTTGATTGATATTTTTTGTTTTTTTATCTTACTTGATTATGGTTGTGTCCACTTTTAGTTTTTATTATTTTATTTATTTGGTAACTTGTGTGGGTTGGCTTGGTGATAAGTTGTCCTTTTGTCTCAGTTATTTTATTTATTTTGGCCTCTTAAGGGTCTCAAATACTTTAATTATCATTTTAGTCCTATTAACTTTTTTCCCACCATGGATCTTATTATAATTAAAATTATTAAATCTAAGTCATCTTGTCTTGGTTTTATCGCCAAGAGGCCTTAGGAAGGTTAATGCCATGTATTATAATGGAGCAGGACTCCATGATGGACTTGATTTAATAACTCCATGGGAAAGGAGTAGCCCATGCTTAATGTTATTTATTAAATAAATGATTGTTAGGCCATGATGACCATTAAAGGGGTTGTGGACTTTGGTCATGCTTTTTTAGTTAAAAATAAAAATAAAAATAAATTTTATCTATTTTTAAATAGATAAATAAATAAAAAGAAGGAAAACAAAAATAAATAAATGAATAAATTTTTTAATCTTTAATAAAAATGGTGGAGTTTAGGGGTTGACTCTTCACCCAAAAAAGAAATCGATTATTTTTACTTTGGAAGAATGTCTTTCTATTGCATTGGTTTTTGAGGGAAAAATCCTAGAGGGAAAATGGAAGCCATGGAGAGTAATGTTTGCTAGAAATTCATCCCAGTAGGCTTTAATGGCTTGGAAAAATTGTGCATGGGCAAAAGGGAGAGAAATAAAATTGGCCATGGAAGAAATGAAAAGGATTTGGGTAAGAGTTTCACCTTTAGTGAAAGGTAATCAAAGATAAGTGTATTTCCTTCTTCATAGGGAAGAATTGTGCCAAGTGATTCATTGTTTTTGTCTTGTTGAAATTTATCTTTTATATATGTATAGAGTTAGATCGATTCTCATACTTGGTTGTGAGTTAAATTTTACCTAGTGTATAGGGTTTAAAATAAATCAAAATTATTATTTAATGCTTTTTGGGATAAAATATCAAAACCCTAGTTATTATTTCTATTTTATTTTTGGCTAGAAGATGTTGCCTTAAAATGGCATGTTAGGTGTTTTATTTTCTAAGTGGTTTTTATTTAATGACCAAATAGGTGCCTCTTTTCTGATATAATTATTTTTTAGCTGTTGGGTTTTTAACATTGATAATTTTATTTGACCCTACTAGCCTTTAATGGTATCGTATGAAAATATGGTGCCTTAGCTAAGCTTGCCTATTTTTATTTGACTTATTTTGCCTAGATTTTGATATATATAGAGGAATTGATGTAAAAGATCTAGTTTCTCTTATTTTACCTCTTTAATTTTGTTTGATTGAGTCAAAACATGAATGGTTTTTGGCTTTCTCTTGGTTAAGAAAAATTATAAATCTAGATGATTCATCCTATATTGGATGCTTAATAGATCTATCAGACCATTATGTAAGTGTCACTTGTAAAAATTTTGGTGTATTATTGTTGACACTATTGGTGCATGATGTTATGGTTCATCTATTTGATCATATTGTGTGACTACTATAAATTTCTTATTGATGACTAAAATATTTTTCTCACACCTTTACTTAAATTCTAAATGCCTGACTCCACCACCTAGCTGATGGTTGGTGTGGTGAAGGCCACTAATTAGAGGGCTCATAAGATAGGTTGTGTCATGTGTGGATCATTTGGTGGCTTATTTTTCATTTTTAGTTTCATGATGTGTTTCGGGTTGTTCATAGTTAGTTTCAGTGACTAAATGCTTATTTTAGTAACTTCTTGCAATATAAGAGAGTATGATGTATTTTCTATGTAAACCCAAACTTGATGGATTTACTGATCATAACTCATGGAGTTTTATCAAAAATGATTTATGTTTTTTATTCTTCTTAGGTTAACCTTTGAAATGATTATATAAACTATTTTTATTGAGTATTAAGAGAGAAAATTGAGCTTCAATATGAATGTATTTTGTTATTAAAATAGAGATATCCTACAGTAGTTTAATGCTCTACTTGTAGCAGTATTTTTGAGAGTTATAATTTTTGTTTGTTGATCCTATAGAATCTATTTGGAATAGTTATATATTTAATTATTTTTTTAAGTCATGATAAAGAACTTGGTATTGCATCAATGCATATTTATCCTAGAAAGGTTTGAAAAGAAGGTATTGAAAGCTCCATTGGTGCCATGCATGTAGAACTTAAAAGTTGGATTTCCTTAAATTGATTAAGACATGAGTATATGATTAAATATGGTGAAATGATCCATAAATTACGATATCTTGGTATAAATATCCATATAATATAGTACCATTGCATATCTCTTATATGTTGTAGACACTAGAAAACTACACATGATAGTTCTAGTCATTGAAATGCCTTAGAATTCCTATCAGACCTTAAGTCTAGTTAACCACCTAGTTACATAACTAATAAAATTAATAACTTAACATTTTAACTTACATTGACCCTTTTACCCTAAGACACTCTACCATTGATGGTCAGCTTAACTATCGATGGCTATCCTAATAGTCAATGGTGAAGTCTCCTCACCTTCTTAACACATCAACCAGATGTGTATGAGATAATGAGAAAAAAATTAATATTCTCACCTTATGTGGTGCTAATGAAATTCCAATAATCTTGATCAATAACCTCACTCTTTAGGGAACCTTCCAAGATCTATCTCTCTTTTCCTATAAAAGGAGGGGAGTAACGGGTGAAAAGGATCGATGTTCAAGCTATCAATTCTTCTTGCACATAGGTATTCAAGCTCTCCAGCATCTAGTCCTAATTTAACAACTAAACAATAGTAAAAGAGACTTAAACCTCTAACAAACCTACTTTTGAGGCCAAAGTATTAATACTCTAGCAAAATTGCCTTAGCCTTCAACTATCAACCATCTAACAAACTATAGTTATATTTTACTTGTTCTTTTTTATTTTGGATTTCTAATTTCTTTTTCTTAATCAAACTTGTCTGCACCTTATTTCCTCTCCACTAGATCCTAAATAAAACCATTATCTAATGACCTACCTGTTAGGATTAGGAAGCACAATTGCTTACCTTTTATAAGAAACTAAACATGGAATTTAACCAGAAGTAATAAGTAACTAGAAATCTGAAACAACACAGAATTTGAGAGACAATACACAATATTGTATTAATAATCTTCAGAAGGAAATATAATAAAGAAGTGCCACAATCTTCTTCCCATACCTCTAGGGATTGCGGCACCTCTAGGGTGTACAAATATTCTCCCTCAAGATCTCTCTCACTCAACCAATTACAACCACAACTCAAACACAGAGTTGTACCCTCCACCAATCAGTAACAATACTGCTAATACCAAGTACTCAAAAGTACTCCAAGTAGACCTCCTTGATCTTGCTCACCTGCAAATCAACCTGATCTTACTTACCATGTAGATCTCCCTTGATCTTGTACACCTATAGATCAACCTGGTCTTGCACAACTTGCAAACCTAGATCTTACAATTGGAAGGATCTCTTCCTTGTTCTTGATTACAATATAGCCCCATGAGTCTCTTAAATAGATCTCATGCAAACAATAATTAGACTTTCTTAATTACAATAATTAGACATGCAACTCAAGACTAAAATTAGCCTTTACATGCAAATTGGCCATTCAACAACCAACTGTTTATGTAACTAATAGTTTTGGAATGCACAGGCGACTGACGTCAGTCCCTATGTGTTTGGGGATGACTGATGTCAGCTGATCCCTAACCAATGTCAGTTACTCTGCACACTATATATGACTGACATTGATTGATCAGACTGATGTCAGTTGCTCTACAACTCAACATCCTCCTCCATTTGCATTAGTGAAGCTTTTAGCTCCACAACCTAGCAATCTCCCACTTGGAGATAAATAGCTGCACCTGTACCTGTACCTATACATCATCTAATTTGTTTCCTAGCTTTTATCCCTCTTCAAGTTCAATCTTGAAGACCAACCACCACACATCCTATGGTGAAACACCTGTCATCCAAGTAACCTGCCTATCTGAATCTACATACCTATGTAGAGAAGTGTTTGACCCTGCATAGCATGTTGACCTGTTGTTGGTCCCTCTTAGATACCTAAGAATCCACTGAACTGCTTTCTAGTGCTTCTTTCCTAGATTGACCACAAACTCACTAAAAACTCCCACTACTTGGGAAACAACAGGTCTAGTACACATGTACTTAACCTCATCATGTGATTGGGGACACTATTCTATTAACCATCCATCCATAAGTGAGCTAACCGGTTCTGCATCCTGCATCCTGAACCTCTCCACTACCTTATTCACACAACCATCCTAAGACAACATCAACCTGTGATCTTCCCTATCTCTAGGAATACTCACGCCAAATAATTTTCCTGCTTCCAAATTCTTCATGGCACACCTCTGAACTAACTTTACCTTTAGCTCAA
Organism: Torreya grandis; assembly: GCA_037957365.1. Classification (NCBI taxonomy): domain Eukaryota; kingdom Viridiplantae; phylum Streptophyta; class Pinopsida; order Cupressales; family Taxaceae; genus Torreya; species Torreya grandis. The sequence goes on along the minus strand of JARHVA010004232.1, from coordinate 1,195,152 downwards.
CAACTCCCTATATGTGTGACCCTGTAACAAGCATACACACTACATATAGTAATAGGATAATGTAGCTAATATTATCCAACTTGGTAAAGGAAACACAATGGTTAAATTGACCTTGACTAAAGCCATGCTTTTTCATACACCTATCAAACCTCCATTGTCCTATAGCTTACTCAAGACCATATACCCTAGCCTTCCATCTCACGTGTCCATTCTCTCTCTTCTTTAACCTGGGAATCCATTCATCTTTTAGATCTTTCATTCTAACTAGAAACTCTACCAAATCTCTCATTTGGTTCTTTTCCAAGGAATCAACTTCCTCATTCATGCCATGCTCCAACTATTTCCTGGATTCTACCTATTGTACTTCTTTAAAACTTCTTGGTTCTTGACCATTAGTGAGCAACAAGTAGTCTAAAGAAGGGGAATAATGAATTTGAGACATACTTACCCTTTCAGTCCTCCTCATGGGCATTTGAGACTCCTTGACAGCTTGTTGTCCACCCAAAATCCATTTCCTAGTTGACCCTAGCTGCACTTGACTGATGTCGAATCCACCTGATCACCAACACCAGTTCCCTGACTAACATTGATGTCCTTCTAGTGGTCAATGTCAGTTCCATGATCGACGCTAGTATCAACCTACCTGACACCACCAACTTCTTCAGTCTACACATGACCAACATCGGTGCCTGCCTATTCGACATCGATTCCACTTGATCGATGTTGGTAACTATGTTTTCCTATGAGTGATGACTTTCTACCCACGAGCTCACCTTGGATCAAAACCCTATCCAAACTGTCCTGCTTAGAGTTATTCAGTCCCCTCCACTGATCTCTATCCATCATCTCCTCCATGAACACCAAGGCTTTCCAGTTCTTAAGTTTGTCAAAGACATCTAACTTCCTCTTAAGAACATGCATCTCCTTCTTACTCATGTGACCAAGCCTATAAAGCCATGTCTTCACAATAAAAGAAGACTCAGTAATACAAGTAGGTAGATAAAGAGTACCTACTTTCTTACCACATGTTAATTCAAGTGCATCTGATATGAGAGTTATTATGCATCTCTCATAACCCAACTTTCTTGAAGAAATTAGCCTCATCTTCAAAACTGGAACCTGCATGACATCCTTCAACACCCATGTGTTGGTCGTCTACAATTTCAACTGCACTTTCCCTTTGCCAATACTTTGAAAAGGCTCACTAAGCCCTAAATAAATCTTTCCAAAGTCTCCAAGGACCTTAACATGGAAAAATACTTTATTTGGCGTTGCATGGAAAGAGGCAACAAAATCTATAAACCAAGATTCTACTTTATCCAAGGAACATACAAGAGCAACCAATGCAATAATACCTGCAACACATGCTACTTTATTTCCTTCATGATGATCTTCTACCAACTAGTATTCTTTCTTTACCTACTCTTTCTTTCCATAACTCCATAATTGATCATTCTTGCTTTTAAGTTTCTCCATTCTTAGTGTACTTTCTTCTGCCATTGCTATACTCCCACTCAATCAAAAACCCCTAAGAGTGACCTGTAATCAAACACAAACCTGCTCCCTGCAACCTCGCTCTGATACCACTTTGTCAGGATTAGGAAGCACAATTCATTACCTTTTATAAGCAACTAAACATGAAATTTAACTAGAAGAAATAAGTAACTAGAAATCAAAAATAACACAAAATTTGAGAGACAATACACAATCTTGTATTAATATTCTTCAAAAGGAAATACAATAAATAAGTTGCACAGTCTTCTTCCCACACCTCTAGGGCATACAGATATTCTCCCTCACGAGCTCTCTCACTCAACCAATTACAACCATAACTCAAACATAGAGTTGTACCCTCCACCAATCAGTAACAATACTACTAGTACCAAGTACTCAAAAGTACTCCAAGTAGACCTCCTTGATCTTGCTCACCTACAAATCAACCTGATCTTACTTACCATATACATCTCCCCTGATCTTGCACACCAGATCAACCTGGTCTTGCACAACCTACAAACCTAGATCTTACAATTGGAAGGATCTCTTCCTTATCCTTGATTACAATACAGCCCCATGAGTCTCTTAAATAGATCTCATGGAAACAATAATTATACTTTCTTAATTACAATAATTAGACATGTAAATCAAGACTAAAATTAGCCTTTACATGAAAATTGGCCATTCAACAACTAAATATTCATGTAACTAACAGTTCTGGAATGCACAGGCGACCGATGTTAGTCCCTGTCTGTCTAGAGATGACCAACATCGGCTGATCCCTGACTGATGTCGGTTGCTCTGCACACTATATATGATTGATGTCAGTTGATCAGACCGATGTTGGTTGCTCTACAACACAACATACTCCTCCATTTGCATTAATGAATCTTTTAGCTCCACAACCTAACACTACATATTCTATAACTCCCTTTTTAATACATTTAAAAATCCATAGGTAAGCATCAATAGTTAGCACAACTGTTGATGGTCACCCCTAACCACTAATGGTTACTAAACCACTGACGTTCAACTTAACTTTTAATGGTTCACCCAACTATTGACAATCACTATGGAAAAAAATAATAGCAAGTTATTTTCAACCCCTTAACCCCTTCTAAACCTAATTTTCTTTGTTCCTACCTATTCATAGATCCTTTTTTACTTTTTTGAACCTGACATCACCCACCTTAGCATGAGTATTGACCCACTTTTTCAATATTTAGTCATTTTCTTTAACAAGTATTCTAATTTATTCTTATATTTCATTTCATTTACTTTATGCAAGTACTTTACTTTATCATTTCCAACTTGATTGTTATCAACAGTGGAGTGACATCCTCCTAGCAAGTGTATACTTATTAGATCTATCTCACACTAAGTAGTCAACTTAAGTATATTGATAATAACCCATTTTGTTAGTGATTTCTTATTTGTAGGTTACTCCTTCCTAGCCAAAAAGGAGTTCGCCATCTTCATCTAGATTATGCATGCATCATCAACCAAGTATTTCTAACACACCTTTATTACTAGTTTCTTATCTTATTTCAAAATTAAGAAATGTGCATCAATTAATAGAAACATTTTGGCACACTCAATGGACCTAGCATAATATATGTACCCTTTCTTTCTTACTTTATTCTATGCTCATTGAATGAAATATAAAATTTATCTTAGCATCAAATAAACCCTTTGCATAAATTGATTGCTTTCTTTTTTTAGTTCATCTAGTAACTTAAAGAAAAAGTAATTAATCATAGTTTTACTCTTTTTATCACATACTTTACCAAACCATATAATCAATCAACACATCAAAACAAACTTTAGACAGGGCCCAACAAGGATTTCATCACCTAATGGTAAACCTTACCCTTTCTTGACAATCCTACTTGGAGCTCATTACAAAGAGGAGAACTAACTCAGCTCTTTGGTTGAGTATGAAATTTGAAATTTAGTATATTTTGGCTAAGTACTTGGTACCCTTATCACTATGGTGTGTCAAGTGAGGGGATAGGCCCTAATACCAAGCCACTTACTAAAGTTCAATATAGATTTCTCTCTTGATCCCCTAAACACAATTTGAAACCAAACTTAGATTTCCTCTTTAGCACTTGATCTACAAGAGAAATTTTCTTCTTCACACTTTCTAAGGCATAAGCCAAAAGTGATCTAAAAATAATCCTATGTTTTATATGCACTTTTAGTGTATCTTTGGATTACCTTTATTTAATATCTTTTTCTTGATTTTTATTTGAGGTGTGAGTTTCATCATTTTTTTCCTATTTTCTCACGTGCTCTTCAATAGACAGTAGTTGAGAAATCAAACCAACCAAGGATCAACTTCTTCTTCTTCCTCTTCCTCCTCTATGGAATATAATTTAGATATTGAGGTTTATCCTCATAATTCTCCCTCTCTTACCATGTTGTGGATAGTTGTTGAGGGTGTTGTAGATTTTTCTACATTCCTTGATTATCTAAAGTATTTTTTTATTAAGTATTAAGGGAGAAAATTGAGTTTCAATATGAATGTATTTTCTTATTAAAATAGAGATATCCTACTATAGTTTAATACTCTACATGTAGCAGTATTTTTGAGAGTTATAATTTTTATTTGTTGATCCTATAGCATCTATTTCGAATAGTTATATATTTAATTACTTTTTTAAGTCATGATAAATAACTTGGTATTGCATCCATGCATACTTATCCTAGAAAGATTTGGAAAGTAGGTATTGTAAGCTCCATTGGTGCAATGCATGTAGAACTTAAAAGTTGGATTTCTTTAAATTGATTAAGACATGAGTATATTATTAAATATGGTGCAATTATCCATAAATTATGATATCTTGGTATAAATATCCATATAATATAGTACCATTTCATATCTCTTCTACGTTGTAGACACTAGAAAACTACACATGATAGTTCTAGTCATTGAAATGCCTTAGAATCCCTATCAGACCTTGAGTCTAGTTAAACACCTAGTTAGATAACTTATCAACTTAATAACTTAACCTTTTAAATTACTTTAACCCTTTTACGCTTGAACACTCTACCATTCATGGTCAACTTAACTATTGATGGCTATCCTGATAGTCAATGGTCAAGTCTCCTCACCTTCTTAACACATCAACCAAATGAGTATGAGATAATGAGGAAAAATTTAATATGCTCACCTCATATGGTGCTAATTAACTTCCAAGAATCATGATCAATAACCTCACTCTTTAGGAAACCTTCCATCCTCCATCTCTCTTTTCCTATAAAATGAGGGGAGTAATAGGTGAAAAGGATCCATGTTCAAGCTATCAATTCTTCTTGCACATAGGTATTCAAGATCTCTAGCATCTAGTCCTCCTTTAACAACTCAAAAATAGTAAAAGAGACTTAAACCTATACTAAATTTAATTTTGAGGCCAAAGTATTGTTACTCTAGCAAAATTACCTCAGCCTTCAACTATCAACCATCTAACAAACTATAGTTATACTCTACTTTTTCTTTTTTATTTCGGATTTCTAATTTCCTTTTTTTAATCAGACTTGTCTGCACGTTATTTCCTCTCCACCAAATCCTAAATAAAACCATTATCTAACCACCTACGTATTCTATAACTCCATTTTTAATACATTTAGAAATCCATAGGTAAGCATCAATAGTTAGCACAACTGTTGATGGTCACCCCTAACCACTAATGGTTACTAAACCACTGACGGTCAACTTAACTTTTGATGGTTCACCCAACCATTGACAATCACTATGGAAAAAAATAATAGCAAGTAATTTTCAACCCCTTAACCCCTTCTAAGCCTAATTTTATTTGTTCCTACCTATTAATAGATCCTTTTCTAAAGTTTTGACCCTGACATCACCCACTTTAGCATGAGTATTGACCCACTTTTTCTATATTTAGTCATTTTCTTTAACAAGTATTCTAATTTATTCTTATATTGAATTTCATTTACTTTATGCAAGTACTTTACTTTATCATTTCCAACTTGATTGTTATCAATAGTGGAGTGACATCCTCCTAACAAGTGTATACTTATTAGATCTATCTCACACTAAGTATTCAACTTAAGTATCTTGATAATAACCCATTTTGTTAGTGATTTCTTATTTGTAGGTTACTCCTTCCCATCCAAAGAGGAGTTCTCCATCTTCATCTAGATTATGCATGCATCACCAACCAGGTATTTCTAACACACCTTTGTTACTAGTTTATTATCTTCTTTCAAAATTAAGAAATGCGCATAAATTAATAGAAACATTTTGGCACACTCGATGGACCTAGCATAATATATGTACCCTTTCTTTCTTAATTTATTCTATGCTCATTGAATGAAATATAAAATTTCTCTTAGCATCAAATAATCCCTTTGCATAAATTGATTGCTTTCTTTTTTAGTTGATCTAGTAACTTAAAGAAAAAGTAATTAATCATAGTTTTACTCTTTTTATCACATAATTTACCAAACCATATAATCAATCAACACATCAAAACAAACTTGAGATAAGGCCCAACAAGGATTTCATCACCTAATGGTAAACCTTACCCTTTCCTAACAATCCTACTTGGAGCTCATTACCAAAAAGAGAACTAACTCAGCTTTTTAGTTGAGTATAAACTTTGAAATTTAGTATATTTTGGCTAAGTACCTGATACCCTTATCACTATGGTGTGTCAAGTGAGGGTGTAGGCCCTAATACCAAGCCACTTACTAAATTTCAATATATATTTATCTCTTGATCCCATAAACACAATTTTAAACCAACCTTAGATTTCCTCTTTAGTACCTGATCTACAAGAGAAATTTTCTTCTTCACACATTCTAAGGCATAAGCCAAAAGTGATCTAAAAATAATCCTATGTTTTATATGCACTTTTAGTGTATCTTTGGATTACCTTTATTTATTTTCTTTTTCTTGATTTTTATTTGAGGTGTGAGTTTCATCATTTTTTTCCTATTTTCTCACGTGCTCTTTAATAGATAGTAGTTGAGAAATCAAACCAACCAAGGATCACCTTCTTCTTCCTCTTCCTCCTCTATGGAATATAATTTAGATATTGAGGTTTATCCTCATAATTATCCCCCTCTTACCATGTTGTGGATAGTTGTTGAGGGTGATGTAGATTTTTCTACATTCCTTGATTATCTAAAGTATTTTTTTATTGAGTATTAAGGGAGAAAATTGAGTTTCAGTATGAATGTATTTTCTTATTAAAATAGAGATATCCCATATTAGTTTAATACTTTACTTGTAGCAGTATTTTTGAGAGTTATCATTTTTGTTTATTGATCCTATAACATCTATTTGGAATAGTTATATATTTAATTACTTTTTTAAGTCATGATAAATAACTTGGTATTACATCCATGCATATTTATCCTAGAAAGATTTGGAAAGTAGGTATTGCAAGCTCCATTGGTGCAATGCATGTAGAACTTAAAACTTGGATTTCCTTAAATTGATTAAGACATGAGTATATTATTAAATATGGTGCAATGATCCATACATTATGATATTTTGGTATAAATATCTATATAATATAGTACCATTTCATATCTCTTATACGTTGTAGACACTAGAAAACTACACATGATAGTTCTAGTCATTGAAATGCCTTAGAATCCCTATTAGACCTTGAGTCTAGTTAACCACCTAGTTAGATAACTCATCAACTTACTAACTTAACCTTTTAACTTACTTTGACCCTTTTACCCTTGAACACTCTACCATTGATGGTCAACTTAACTATCGATGGCTATCTTGATAGTCAATGGTCAAGTCTCCTCACCTTCTTAACACATCAACCAAATGAGTATGAGATAATGAGGAAAAATTTAACATGCTCACCTTATATGGTGCTAATTAACTTCCAAGAATCATGATCAATGACCTCACTCTTTAGGAAACCTTCCATCCTCCATCTCTCTTTTCCTATAAAAGGAGGGGAGTAACAGGTGAAAAGGATCCATGTTCAAGCTATCAATTCTTCTTGCACATAGGTATTCAAGATCTCCAGCACGTAGTCCTCCTTTAACAACTCAACAATAGTAAAAGAGACTTAAACCTCTACTAAATTTAATTTTGAGGCCAAAGTATTGTTACTCTAGCGAAATTACCTCGGCCTTCAACTATCAACCATCTAAAAAACTATAGTTATATTCTACTTTTTCTTTATTATTTTGGATTTCTAATTTCCTTTTCTTAATCAGACTTGTCTGCACCTTATTTCCTCTCCAATAAATCCTACATAAAACCATTCTCTAACCACCTACCTATTCTATAACTCCTTTTTTAATACATTTAGAAATCCATAGGTAAGCATCAACAGTTATCACAACTGTTGATGGTCACCCCTAACCACTAATGGTTACTAAACCACTGACGGTCAGCTTAACTTTTGATGGTTCACCCAACCATTGACAATAACTATGGAAAAAAATAATAGCAAGTTATTTTCAACCCCTTAACCCCTTCTAAACCTAATTTTCTTTGTTCCTACCTATTCATAGATACTTTTCTAGTTTTTTGAACATGACATCACCCACCTTAGCATTAGTATTGACCCACTTTTTATATATTTAGTCATTTTCTTTAACAAGTATTCTAATTTATTCTTATATTTCATTTCATTTACTTTATGTAAGTACATTACTTTATCATTTCTGACTTGATTGTTATCAACAGTGGAGTGACATCCTCTTAGAAAGTGTATACTTCTTGGATCTAGTTCACACTAAGTAGTCAACATAAGTATCTTGATAATAACCCATTTTGTTAGTGATTTCTTATTTGTAGGTTATTCCTTCCTAGCCAAAGAGGATTTCTCCATCTTCATCTGGATTATGCATGCATCACCAACTAGGTATTTCTGACACACTTTTATTACTAGTTTCTTATCTTCTTTCAAAATTAAGAAATGTGCATAAATTAAGAGAAACATTTTGGCACACTCGATGGACCTAGCATAATCTATGTACCCTTTCTTTCTTACTTTATTCTATGTTCATTGAATGAAATATAAAATTTCTCTTAGCATCAAATAAACCCTTTGCATAAATTGATTGCTTTCTTTTTTTAGTTCATCTAGTAACTTAAAGAAAAGGTAATTAATTGTAGTTGTACTCTTTTTATCACATACTTTACCAAACCATATAATCAATAAACACATCAAAATAGTCCAAACAAGGATTTCATCACCTAACAGTAAACCTTACCCTTTCCTGACAATCCTACTTGGAGGTCATTACCAAGAGGATAACTAACTCAGCTTTTTGGTTGAGTATAAACTTTGAAATTTAGTATATTTTGGCTAAGTACCTGATACCCTTATCACTATGGTGTGTCAAGTGAGGGGGTAGGCCCTAATACCAATCCACTTACTAAAGTTCAATATATATTTCTCTCTTGAGCACCTAAACACAATTTGAAACCAACTGTAGATTTCCTCTTTAGTACTTGATCTACAAGAGAAATTTTCTTCTTCACACTTTCTAAGGCATAAGCCAAAAGTGATCTAAAAATAATCCTAAGTTTTAAATGCACTTTTAGTGTATATCTTTGGATTACCTTTATTTATTTTCTTTTTATTTATTTTTATTTGAGGTGTGAGTTTCATCATTTTTTTCCTATTTTCTCACATGCTCTTTAATAGATAGTAGTTGAGAAATCAAACCAACCAAGGATCACCTTATTCTTCCTCTTCCTCCTCTATGGAATATAATTTAGATATTGAGGTTTATCCTCATAATTCTCCCTCTCTTACCATGCTGTGGATAGTTGTTGAGGGTGATGTAGATTTTGCTACATTCCTTGATAAAAATCTCAAAGCCCTCCAACACTACCTTAACACCTTATCTCACTACACATCTACTTCTGCAATTCCTCCTATAGATCCACACTATCGTATGCCTCCCCCTCTTATGGTTGGTATTAATTATACCCAACCGTTAATTACGCAAGATTATTCTTCTACCAATATCCCATCCACTACCACCATAAAAACCCATTCCAATGTTACAACCTATAACCAAACTCCTCCTACACCAACCAATACCTCTAATGTAGGGGCAACCTTAACTATTTTTACCTATACCCTACCTACCATGGGTATATCTTTTACCCCTATTTCCATCATTCCCCTTATCACTACCATCTAAAAAAATTCTACCTCTCTCCAGAAATTTGGTACTTTCTTTACCTCCTACCCTTATACCCATTAGTACAAGGGTCACCACTCAACATCAACCTAGCACTTCAACTATACCTCCAAACCAGCCTTTCTTAATCTCTCAACAAACACCCATGACATCTTACCAATATGTTCTTAATCTAAAAGGATACATACCATCTTCTATGCAACCTTTTATGCCCACATACCAATATGGGGAATCATCCCAGCCTTCAATGAACACATATCAATATGTGGCATCTTCTAAACCTTCTAACTCTTATCCATAAATTATAGATACCCAACCTCAACCAAACCTACCTCCCAATTATGAAGCTCACCAACCTAAAAAAGATGTAGTTAAAATGTTAATGAATAAAATGTCCAATCTTGAATCATTTATTTCTAGAGCCCATAACATTTTTTTTTAAGATCAAATATGAAATGAACCCATTCACCCATCCATTCCAATCTGACCTTATCCTTATCAATGGGAACTACCTAAGTATTCCAAGTTACAAATCAAGGAGGACCCCCAACAACATTTGAGAGCATTCTACCATTCTTGTTATTTGATTGCATATTATGATGCTCTTCTTATTCGTACCTTCCCCATGTCCTTATCTAGACCAGCCTTGGATTGGTATAGTGCTCTCACAAAGCACTCTATCTTCTCCTTTTCTCAACAGACACAAATATTTTTAGATCACTTTTCATTCAACATATCTAAAAAGGTTTCCATTATTGACCTTTACTCCATCAAGCAATTTGATGATGAATCAATTGTAGATTTTGTAGTTATATGGATAGGTCTCATTAACCAACTTTCCTTTTCATTACCCTAACCTAAACTAATTGAAATATTATATCGAGGTTGTATTAAACATAGTGTTCTAACTCTTTAGGTTCAAACTTTTAAAACCTTTGATGAAGAATTTACCATGACACATAAACTTGAAATTAGAACCATTTACAAATGGAAATGAAATTGATAAACAAGCATTCTATATTTAAATTTAATGACCCTTGTTTAACCAAAAACACTAACCCATCCAACCATCTTAACACCAATACAAATGCAACCACAAACATGGTTGTCTTAAAATATGTTCCACCTCTAATTATCAACAAACCTAATCAAACTAATTCTTCCAACCCATCAAACCAATAAAATCACAACCAAAACCAAACAACTCCAAGATAATACACTCCCATAAATGAATCATATGCTTCAATTTTGGATAAACTACTTAAATTTATTCGTATTCAACTTCTTCATATCAAACCACCTCAACAATTCAATCCTTCTCACCCCACACCTAGATGGTACAATGAAAATGATCTATGTGCCTTCCATCACATTATTGGACATGATGTTAATAGGTGCAATACCTTTAAAATTTTTATCCAAAACATGATTAACAAGGGTGAAGTTACATTATATAATCCCAATGTACCTCCAAATCAATCATTAGACATCTTTTGGAAACCTTTTCCTAACCATGCACCTTCCACCAACCAAGACAATAGCCAATCAGAATCATTTCACACTTGTGAAGTGCACGTGGTCAATGCCATTATTAGTAAACCTACCATTGAGGATACCATTACCTCAACTACATCTTCTTCTAATTCACATATTAAATTAGTGGAATCTTCTTCTATTCCTTTGGACACCCAAATCAATGAAGAAACCTCTTATCTTTTAGTTGATGATACCATTGACTTACCTACCTCTCCTTTGCTATAAATACTAGAGGAGGCCACCATTGCTTCAACCACATCTTCCTCAAATCCACTTATAGAAGTGGTGGAATCACTAATCTTTCCTTTGGACATAAAAACAAAGGAAGTAACCACCTCCCCTTTTCCATTTGAACAAACCACACCTTCCTTACTTACTATAGAATCAACCACTCCTTCTCTAGAGACCACTCCAAAGGAAGAGATCATCTCCCCTATTCTTTCCCTAGAAATATCATCTTTGTCAACCATTGAACTTTCCACCCAAGATAAAGTTGATTAAATCATTCCCTCACCTCAGCTTATGGGTTTAATATTTGAAATCAATAACCAAGGAATCAAACCCATCTATAAACCATTTTGTAGAGTGGTTCAAAGACTAGAGTTTACCTCTCAACCCAATCTAGATAGGGCCACCTCTTGCCACTGTCTTGGCCTACCTTTCCAAAAAAAATAAGAACCTTTAACCTCACTTACATCTACCCTCAAACTTATCATTACCTTAACCCCATCCTCAAATACTTCTTCCTCCAAAACCACAGGTGAATCTTCCCACCCACCTCAATCCAAAATTTCTAAATCACTTTGTGACTCCTTGACCAAACCCATCAAGAATATAGGAATACTACCCTATCTTGGCTCATCCATCTTTGAAGTTAGACTTAACCCCATCAATTACATTAAATAAACCTTTGACCAAACCTACCAAAAAGGTATAACCACCTAAACCATCTAGAAATAGATCCATACTACCCCCTTGTCTTTTAACTTCAATTTTAGGACCCCATTTCTCTACATCCCCATTACCTATTCCTCATCTAGTAAGCCTTATCTTTTTACTCTACCTAAACCTACCTCCACCAAAACAACAAAATCCCCATCATTCTTAACTGACCTAGCTACCTCTACCTTCCCACATATCACCAAAACTCTACCATCCACCTCTAAATATTCCACCTCTAAACCAACCATAACCAAACAATCCCAACCAAAACCATTCCACCACCTCTAATTTCCATGGTAAATCCTACTCCCAAAAAGGCTCCCACTCCTAAAACCAAAAAACCAACACCCTCAACACCTTTGATCTAGTCTTATTTAATCATTCTATAAATGTTATTGTAAACCTCTTCCTTAACCTTACCACCCATCAAAACTTTAAACCCTTCACATCTTAAACTGACATGATTTAATGATAATTTGATTTTCCTATACCATAAGACTCCAAGACATGATATAAATAACTAAAAATATCTCTAAAAATTGGTCTATAGAATATGGGATGAGGATGATCTATTATTAGATGTCCTTGAGCCCATTATCAACCAAACCACCAACTCAAACCATCCAACATTTACCTACTCCCCCACTCTCACCTAAGACTAAGGAGGAATCAAAGTAGTTATCTAAACCAACACTTCCCCTTATCCACACCATTCATATGGTTACCCAATCAAAGGCCCAATAAAAATATAAGGGAAAATCTAAAGTATCCATACTATGGACATACCTTTCAACCCCTCAACCTTCCAATTGAACCTAAACACCTTCACCTTCACCATTACCAAAACCCAAAGTATCTATTTTGGGTACTTTTCCTTCTAACCCTTCTAAATCCACTCAACATGTAGTGTTTAAACAACTTCAACAAACTTTAATGAAGATGAGCTTATATGAATTAATCAACACCTCACCTTCATACCATCAAACACTAATATAGATTTTTTAATCCATAGAAGTTCAAATTGAAGATCTTCAACCCCTTTCATCCTTTATCAGAGCCCTTCAACTTTTCATTATAGTCACCTTTAAGGATTAAAAAATAACTTCTATACATCTTAAGGATCTTTATCCTCCCTTATTTATCATGACATACATCAACCAAACCAACATCAAAAGGGTGATGATTGATGGTAGGGATAGTATAAACATTATCTCCTCCCATGCCTTTAACCAACTTTAGTTACCAAATAACATCATGCTTGAAACTACAGTGGTTCCTTGCTCTTTCAATGATACTATGGCCACTACCTTGGGAATAGTCATTCTCTATATTCATTTGGGACCTTGTACCATTCTAAAACTCTTTTACATTATAAAGGGTGAGTTCTAATACAAAATTTTACTTAGATGCCCTTGGATCCATGTTATTAGTTGTGTCCCTTCCAATTTTCATCATTGCATCAAATTTGAGCATGAGGGTCATATACCATACCAATTGACCCTAGTCCCTTTGTATCTTAAATTATGATGTACTGACCCAATGATGTTCTTCTTCCTTATCAATCCACCTTACCACCAACTACTAACAACTCCAACCTTATAGTTGATGAAGCTTCACCAAGCTCATCTATCAATTCTTCATAGATCCCCATAGAGGACCCCTTGGAACCAATATTCCAATGTCTCTCACTTAGGGAGTATCACCTTCTAGTCTTGGATGCTTTCCCCACTCTTCAAGAGTATGGGAACCTTGATCATGACCATAGTTATGACCCTAACATTAGAACCATCATCCCTTTCCATCCACCTAATCATCAAACCAATTTCATCTATGGGGGACTCAATCATCCACTTATTGCTTCCTTTACCAGCCCTCATATCTGACCATTCACCTTTGATTTGTCATATCTGAACAAACCTACATTTTCCAAGGCATACCTCATAGGTGTGCTTGAAAGGGGTTTATCCTTGGACTTTGTGAATAGGGATCTCATGAGCTACCCATAATCAAAACCCAAAAAACATCATGAGTTGTTTAGCCTTTGGTTCATACTGTTGACCCAATTTTTCCCCTCTGGCAAAATTTTGGTCACCGTCTTCAAAAGCTATGAAAGACTAGTCAATTTTGGGTTACAGTCCATCTTCAGGTTCATGCTCAGTTCAGGCTGGGTTCATTGGTTCAGCATGATTCATATCAGTTCGAGCACCTCAGTTTAATATGGTTAAACTGTTGAACCTTTTGGTTCAACGGGTTCGGTTCAACAAAAAAGATCAACTGAAAGGTTCGAAGGAAAGGTTCGACGGCCTTGGTTCAATTGAAAGGTTCAAGCGCTTTGGTTTAACCGAAAGGTTCAAGTGCTTTGGTTCAATGCAAAAGTTCAAGTCAATGGTTCAATGCATCTAAGTCCCAAACAAAAAATCAAAGTTTTAAAGAAAAGGGGCGGGTTGCGATTTAGCAAAAGGCAGAAAAGAAATTGCCACAGGTTACACGGCAGTGAGCGGCAAAATTGCCATAGGTTACACATCAGTTAGCGGCAAATTTGCCACGAGAAGTAGTGAGTAGAGAAAAGGAGACCAGTGAACGTGGCCGATGGTGGAAAAATTGCCGTGCACTGTAGAGAATGCAACCGATAGTGGCAAAATTGCCGTGCACGGCAGTCAACACGGTTGATGGTGGAAATATTGCCATGCACAGCAGTCTATGGGGAAACAACAGCTGAAAGCATAGCAGTTAGTGGTAAAATTGCCATGCATGATAGACAAGTGGTAAAAAAGGCTCACAAAACATAGGAAAAGGCCTGACTAATTGGTAGAAGAGCAGGCTACACGCAAAACAAGGTAGCAAGCATAGTCCTGATATATTTCTAATGTCAGCTATAGTGTTTTCCCTCTTCCCAATGGAGACTCAAGTGGCCACTTGCAAGCAAAAGGCCAATGAGTCTCCTCTTGGCTTTTCCATATAAATGGGCAGACTTGGTCATTTTTAGGGGAGCTTTTCCAATTTTGTAAAGAGAACAACTCTGTAAATTTTCCACTTGAATCAATAAAATATAGTTTTTACCTCTTTCTTGGATGGATACCCTGTGTATGTTCTGTGTGTTTAATTTGTGTTCAGTCATTTTCTTTTAAATTCTCTTGTAGGTTTAAATACCAACACACTAGCTATCTACAAAGCATCTATTTGTAGCTTACAAGGGAAGAGTTCCACTTGGGATGCAGAAACAAAGGAGGTCACTTACAGTATGCATTCCACAGCATCTTGGTGAGTCCCTATTTTTTGTATTTTTCTTTGGAACCTCCCTGTCATTCTAGCACCCTGGTCTTTTCTGCCAAGTCTCAGTGTATGTATGTTGTTTTTATCTGATCCTGAGAGTGGAGGTGGGAAGGTCATTTCATTTTTGGTGTATCACCTCTTAAGAGTAGGCTATTTGTTTTCCTGCATTTCTTCTCCCTTTTCATCCCCCTTAATTTATAGATGTATATATATCTACCTATCCATTATTTTTGCACTACCTAAAACAAACAAGATACATCAGAGGGAACTAGCCCATACCTAGAGACTCTCCTCTCTTGCTTTGCCATCTCATAGGCAAGAGAGGAGTTTCCATGTTGCGGGGAGAGGGCAAGAACCTATTTTCCTACCACCGGGTGTAATCTCTAGTCGTCAATAGTTTTAGCATGCCCGATGGGACCATAATTTTTATCAGTTTCTAACACAGTAGTATTTCGAGATTGATGCCGGTCCTGCTACAATCATTTCAAATGTTTCTATCATCTGGCTACTCCACTGGTAAGAGCTTAGTTATTTGTTTTAAAACCAGTCACTTAAACTTCTATGCCAAAAGTCACCACAAGGTCAGCTTCAAGGGGGGTCCCTTTTGTTTTCATTGAGTTGCCTTTAAACTCTGCTAAAAGGCTCAGGTTTGAAAGAACTTGCCTTTATCCATTACTAAATCCTCTTAGACTTGTTTCTAGGAACACCAACCCAGCTCAGCCATAGTTACAGCCCATTCCAGCCATGGCATTGCCTTTTGTAGCTTTTCGCAGTGAGAGCCCATTAAACCTCCCACGCTATGATCTGATTCTAGGAACAGCTCTAAAAAATGTACCTTCTTTTGATGGAGTGGGACCTATTATAGTTGTTGAGCATATCAAGAATATTGCCAACCTTTGCAATATTTACAATATAATAGAAGAAAACATTACCATCAGACTGCTAGCCTTGTCCCTTAAAGGCAAGGCTCTTGATTGGTACGGCACCTTGCTTGTGAATTCCATACATTCCTAGAACAAATTGGGCACCCATTTAACTGGTCATTTTAGGGAAAAAAGTGACGGCCTCTCTCTTGTTGAGAAACTGACAACTATAAAGAGAGCTCCACATGAGTACATGCAAGACTTCAACACGTGTTTTCAAAAGACTTGGGATAGAATTCCCATCCTAGTAAGGCCGACTCCCAGCTATGCTTTCTTGTATTATTTAAAAGCATTAAATAGTGATATTGCTGTGATGATCTAATCTATGGGAGGGCACGTATTTCTTGTTGCTTACAACATCACCATAGCCACTAAAAATTGCTTGGTTCAAGCTGGGAAAATCACCCCTAGGCCTCACTTACCACTTTTCCCAGAGATGCTACCCCCTATACAAATTGTTGTGCCCACATTAGCCCCTATGCCTAGCATTGAGAAGCTAGTTGTTGTTCTATCAAATGAACTACATGAGGTAAAAAGCCTGTTGCAAAACATGTCAAATGAACTTGTAGCTCTTAAAAGACACAAGCTAAAAATAACAAGCCAAATCTGGGTTATCAACATTATGGTCAAGCACCTAGGAACCCTTTTCAAGGCTATAATCAAGGTCAAGGGCAGCTCACAACAACTAGGCCTTTTCAAAATTATAACTCAGGCCCCTCTTCATCATCTAAAGCCATGGTGCCTACTCAGAACAATCTAGTGCAGGAGTAGCCAGGTTATTCAACCATGGGACAAGGTCAAGAGCAAGCTGTCTATACGAATGATATGATGAATTTTTTCTAGAATTTAGAAAATTAGGCTACTAATTTTTCCTAGTTTTTTGAGTTTCCAGCTCAGCCCAGCATGAGTAACAATCAAACTCAGCCAGATTCTACCCTGATAAATCATGAAGAGGGTGAGCTCTATATAATTGATCATGGGGGCATTGCAGACAATTAAGATGATTGCATTGCAGCCAACATGAGATTTAAAAGAAGGGTAGTTGGAGAAGTGAAGGCTTCCCCTCAAGCAATAGTAATGAATACTCCATCGCACCTTTTTCAAAGGGCCCCAATTTCCAGACAACCGTTTGCACCTCTAGCTCCCCAGTCTACAGCTCTAGCTGGGATCAGCCCAAAGGAAAGCATGAAGGGAATCAGCCCCCAAGTTAATATTGTTGATCAAATGAAGAAATTGCATGTGAGCATTTCTTTATGGGATTCATTGTCTCTTCCAGGACAAAGGGATGTATTGAAGAAATAATTGCATGAACTAGATCGATAGGCCATCCTAGCAGACACTAATAATGTCCTAATGATGAATGGGCAACCTTATGGTTCAGATCAGGTAAATAAAGAAGAAACGACTCCCCCCTTTTATGTATCTTTGATCATAGGGGATTTCTTAGTACACAATTGTATAATCGGTAGCGAGGCCAACACTTCAATAATGCCCAAGTGCATTACTGATAAGATGGGATTAAAGTATGAAGCAATGAACAAAGGAGTCTTGCAACTAGATGGGATGCCTACAAAGACTGTCAAAATCCTGAAAGGATTAAGTTTAACATTACATGCCTGCCTGACATTCTCAATCCCCCATTATATAGTGGTATCGGACGTTCTACCATATTTCACAATCTGTTTGTCTAGGGACTTTACATCCAAGATAGGTGGCTATCTAGCAGCGAACTAGTCATATCTAGTTTTCAGAACCAAGTACGAAACCAAAGTGAAAATCAAATCTGAGCCACTCTACAAGGACCATCTAGAGCCCTATTCACCCAAGGCAGTGAATGTCAGTTACACTATCGTCGATCCAAAAGAGTCTCAGATGGACCAATCTTCATCTTTTGCTCTTGAAGGAGTCATAGATCTACTCTTGGATGAGTGGGGAAGTGATAACTTCAAGCATGATCCTTATAAGTTTATTGAAGAGGTAGACCTTGGTGTCTATTGCTTGCATGAAGAAGGTGCCGTCATGCCCAATATAATGAAGGAGAACAAAGAAGACCTCAGCCTGTGGTAGCTGTACTTCAACAGTTCCAAAAGTAAACTAGGCATTGGTGGTGGGGCAATGTTAGTTTCCCCTTCTAAAGAAAGGTACTTTTTAGCTTTCCATTTCTAGTTCTCTTACACATGTAATGTTGTAGAATATGAGTCTTTGATTCATGGACTTGAGTGGGCAAGAAAGAGAGGGATCAAGAAGTTGCAAATCCTGGGGGATAGTGAACTAATTGTGAACCAAATAAGAGGCCTGAACTTGACCAAGAACTCCTTGCTAAAGTCTTACAAGCACAGAATTTGGGACTTGATGGAGGATTTTCTTGCTCTTAACATTACCTCGATTCCCAGGGAATAGAATAAGTAGGCTGACAGGCTGGCAGCTATTGGCACCCAATTTGATGTTTCAAAAGAGATAAGCAGGGATTATGGTTTGTGCCATTTAAAAGTGGTGGTTTGGCCTTCAATTCCAGACAATGTTATGAATTGGTAGGTCTTCAAAAGTGACCAACAGATAGCTCTCTTCCTGTAGGAAGAAGCTGAGTTCACAGTCCATAATCAAGCAAAATTGTAGCAGCAATACAGAAATCAGATTGTTCAATTGAAGAACAATAAACTCCCTAAGGTTCTGGTCACACTTGAAATTATTTTCAACAGAGATGACCAACTAAGAAATTACAAAGCATGCATCACTACCAGAGAGGAGAATTATGAAAAAGTTGAAATCTTTAAGGACAAGTTGCTAGCGCTTGGTAAGGTCTACATGTTTCAAGAAAGGCAAGCTTTCATTCTGCTGTGTCAGGAGTTCATTGACGTCTTCACCTAGAATTATAGTGACTTGAAAGGCTTCGATCCAAGACTCACCCAGCACACCATTGAATTAGATGAAGGTGCAAAACTAGTCACACAAAAGCAGAGGCCTATTAATCCAATGATCAAACTCCTTATGCAAAACGAATTGGTCAAGTTGATTAAGTCTGGCATTATATTTCTGATCAAACATTCTTCATGGTTGGCCAATTTGGTTCCAGTTAGAAATAAAAATGGGGAGATCAGGCTGTGCATCAATTTCAGAGACCTTAATAAAGTCTCTTTAAAGGATCATTATCCCCTCCCAAACATGGAGTAGATCCTCTAAAAGGTAACCAGTTCTAAACGTTTCTCCCTCCTGGATGGTTATTCAGGATATAATCAGATTTTGGTGCGAGGCTGCGAGCAATACAAAATAGCCTTCACCACTAAATGGGGAATGTTCACCTACCAGAAGATGCCTTTTGGGCTATCCAATGCTGGTGCTACCTTCCATCAAGCCATGGACATGGATTTTAGAGGTTTGATAAATAAGAATGTGCTAGTGTACCTTGATGATATAACGGTTTTCTCCAGGGAGGTGGGACAGCACATGGAGCACCTCAGGCAAATTTTTGAGAGGTGCAGGGAGTTTAACATCTCCCTAAATCCAAAGAAATGTGTATTTTCTATTCATGAGGGGAAACTTTTTGGCCACATTGTGTCCAAGGAAGGTTTGTTTATTGACCCTGAGAGAGTCCGCTCCATTCTGGAGATGTCCCTACCAAAGCACAAGAAAGGCCTATAGAGTTTCTTTGGCTGGATAAATTTCATTCAGAGGTTCATTCCGAATTTTGTTGAGATAGTTAAACCCCTAACTTCTATGCTGAGGAAAGGTGAAGAATTCAAATGGACAATGCCAAGAAAAGACAGCTTTGAAGCCATCAAATAGGCTTTGACCCAAGCTCCCACTCTAATCAGCCCTAACTTTAATAAAGCCCTCAATCTCTATGCCTTCAGCAATGGAGAAGTGATATCTGCTATGTTTACTCAAGAAAATAGTGATGACCTTGAGAAACCACTCACCTTCTTTAGCCAAGGGTTAGAGGACTTTGAAATTAGGTACACCTACGTAGAGAAGCAAGTCCTGGCAGTAGTGCATAGTCTGAAGAAATTCAGATATATGTTGTCAAACAGTAGGATCCATCTCATGGTTCCACATCTTGGCGTCAAGGATTTATTGACCAATCGAGACTTAAATGAGAAAAGAGTGGGATGGATTACCAAAGTGATGGAGTACAACATAGACATCAAAATTGCCAAGTTGGTGAGAGGAAGGGGCCTGTGTGAATAGCTAGAAGCAGATTTGAGGCAAAAAGGTGAAGACAGCTTGTTGATCCATGACGCAACCACTATGAAAGAACCAACCATCATAAGAGATTGGATGTTGGACATGAGGCACTTCCTTCTTACGGGTGAATGTCCACAAGGTCTCGGTAGGGCCAAAAGAAGGTATTTTAAACTTCAGTCCCTTCCTTATGTTTTGATTGATGGAGTATTATTTAGGAAGGATCTCTACGGGGTTCTCCTAAGATGCATTGACCTCAGTCAGGCTGACAAGGTATTGGCTGATTTTCACGATGGACCAGCAGGCGGCCATTTCACCCCTAAGACCACAGCATCAAAAATAATGAGAGCTGGCTATTTTTGGCCCACTCTTTTCAAGGATACCTATGCCTGGGTAAGGAAGTGCCAGAAGTGTGTACTTTTCAATGGAAAGTAGTGATTAGCTGCCATGCCCCTACAACCCATTCAAGTCAAACAACCATTCATGCAGTGGGGCCTGGATTTCATAGGGATGATCAATCCTCCCTCCAGTGCCAGACATAAATGGGTCCTACCTGGTATAGATTATTTCACTAGGTGGGTGGAAGCCATTGATTTGAAGGAAGTAAATGAAAGTGTAGTCCTGGATTTCTATGAAGACCTAGTGACACATTTTGGGGTCCCAGCCACTATAATTTCAGAAAATGTCTTGGCTTTTCTGGGAACCAAAACTAGTGAATGGGCGCTAAGGTATGGTATATACCTCAGTAATTCATAAAATTACTACCCGCAAGGGAATGGGTTGGCTGAGTCCACCAATAAAAATTTAATCATAATTATAAAGAGGACCATGGAGGAAAATTAGAAAACTTGGCATGCCAAGTTGAAAATAGCTCTATGGGCCAATCGAATCCCTCTGAAGAGATCAATCAGAAATTCTCCATATACACTTGTGTATGGAAGGGAAGCAAGGCTTCCCATTTCACTCGAATTGCCAGCACTGAACCTCGCTCATTAGTTGTAGTTAGAAGAAGGAACTAGCATGGAAGTTAGATTGTGCGAACTAATGGAGCTCTAGGAGATAAGGGACTGTGCCATGGCTGCTATGTCTAGTCACTAGCAGCAAATAAAAAGACACTTTGACAAGAAATCTTCATCAAAATATTTATCTAAAGGAGATATTATTTTGAAATGGGACGAAGATAGAGCTAATCCCAAAAAACATGCAAAATTTGATGCCCTCTGGAGCGGTCCTTACATGATTACTCAGTGCAAGCAGCATAACGCATTCTAGCTCTCCAGGTTGGATGGTGAAGAACTATGTATCCTAGTTAATGAGATACATCTGAAGCATTGCCACTAATTTTTTTGGCTCGACTGTACATAGTTTTCCTTGTTTTTTCCTATTTTCCCTAAGTGCAGTTTACATAGTTAGCTATTTTTAGTCTTGTGTGTTTCCCTTTGCGTATGGGGGTAAATTTTATGTATTTGATCCTAGGATCTTTTAGGCTGTTATTAATTCTTTCAAGCTGCATCTGACTCCATGCCCAATGGATATTCAAAGGCAACTAGGTCCTAAGCATAGCAGGGATGCTTCCCCTAGGAGTCACCATTTTGTTGACCCAATTTTGCCCCTCTAGCAAAATTTTGGTCACCCTCTTCAAAAGCTATGAAAGGCCAGTCAATTTTGGGTTACAATTTATCTTCAAGTTCATGCTCAGTTCAGGCTGAGTTCATTGGTTCAGCATGATTCATATCAATTCGAGCACCTTAGTTCAATATGGTTGAACCACTGAATCGTTGAACCTTTTGGTTCAACGGGTTCGGTTCAACAGAAAAGATCAACTGAAAGGTTCGAAGGAAAGGTTTGACGTCCTTGGTTCAACTGAAAGGTTTAAGTGCTTTGGTTTAATGCAAAATTTCAAGTCAACAGTTCAATGCATCTAAGTCTCACAAAAAAAATTCAAAGTTTTAAAGCAAAGGGGTAGGCCACAGTTTAGCAAAAGGCAGAAAAGAAATTGTCACGGGTTACACGATAGTGAGCATAAAAATTGCCGCAAGTTACACAGTAGTCAGTGGCAAATTTTTTGTGAGAAGTAGTGAGCAAAGAAAAGGAGACCAGCGAACTTTGCCAATGGTGGCAAAATGACCATGTATGGCAGAGAACGTGGCTGATGGTGGCAAAATTTTTGTGCACGACAGTCAACATGGCCGATGGTGGCAATATTGCCATGCATGGCAGTCCATGGGGAAACAACGGCTGACAGCATAGCAGTCAACGGCAAAATTGTCATGCATGATAGACAAGCGGCAAAAAATGCCCACAAAACATAAGAAACGGCCCGACTATCTATCAAAAGAGAAAGCTACACACAAAACAAGGCAACAAGCATGGTCCTGGCAAATTTTTGATGTCAACTACAGTTTTTTCTCTCTTCGCAATGGAGACTCAAGTGGCCACTTGCAAGCAAAAGGCCAATGAGTCTCCTCTTGGCTTTTCCATATAAATGGGTAGACTTGGTCATTTTTAGGGGAGCTTCTCCAATTTTTTAAAGAGCACAGCTCTATAAATTTTCCACCTGAATCAATAAAATACAATTTTTACCTCTTTTTTGGATGGATACCCTGTGTATGTTCTATGTGTTTAATTTGTGTTCATTCATTTTCTTTTAAATGCTCTCGCAGGTTTAAATACCAATGCACTAGCTATCTACAAAGTATCAATTTGTAGCTTACAGGTGAAGAGTTCCACTTGGGGTGCAAAAACAAAGGAGGTCACTTACAGTATGCATTCCATAGCATCTTGGTGAGTCCCTATTTCTTGTATTTTTCATTGGAACCTCCCTATCATTCCAGCACCCTGGTCTTTTCTGCCAAGTCTCAGTGTATGTATGTTGTTTTTATCTGATCCTGAGAGTGTAGTTGGGAAGGTCATTTCATTTTTGGTGTATCACCTCTTTAGAGTAGGCTGTTTGTTTTCCTACATTTCTTCTCCCTTTTCATCCCCCCTAGTTTATAGCTGTATATATATCTACCTGTCCATTATTTTTCCACTGCCTAAAACAAACAAGATACATCAGAGGGAACTAGCCCATACCTAGAGACTCTCCTCTCCTGCTTTGCCATCCCACAGGTGAGAGAGGAGTTTCCATGTTACGGGGAGAGGGTAGGAACCTATTTTCCTACCACTGGGTGCAATCTCCAGTTGTCAACACATACCACTAGAAGAACCCACCCCACCAAAACCCATTGCCACCATTGACGAGGATGTCCCATCCTCACCAACCCCACATCCCTCAAATTCTAAGGATTTTTATATCATCTAATCTAATTTTTTTGAATCAATACCATTATTTTTGGCCCCCTAACCTATAAAATTTATGGTTGAACTAAAAATCTTCCTCTTATCCATCCTAAAATGGTAGAAAATGATTCTACTACCATTAACACCATTCAATGTTAGGATGATGATTCCATTCTAACCTACCTTGGTATAGGGGATTTTTATATCCATAAATCCCTTCCTCCTAAGAACCAAACCATGTTGAAAAAATCAACCATCGATGTCAATTTGGGTACATAGGATAACCCTCACATTATCAAGATTAGACAATCTTTGAATTGCATAGAACAACAGAATTACCCTTCCTTCATGACCGAAGCATACAATTTACTTGGTTTTATTATCATATGCCTAAAATCGACCCTTCCATTGCTCTCTATAACATTGCCAACCATCCTGGTGCTAAGCCTATTTAGCAAAAGCTTCATAGGATGCACCCTCATATCACCCTTCTAGTCAAGGAGGAACTTCAATGCCTCTTGTCTATTGACTCCATCTAACCCATTGATTATCCCCAATGGATTTCTAACATCATTCCCATTACCAAAACTATAGGGTGACTTCATCTCTATATCAAATTTCATGACCTTAACCTTTATTATCCTAAGGATGACTTCCCTTTACCTAGCATTGACCAACTTATTGATCTTACAGCTAGCCATGAGATGTTATCTCTCATGGATGGTTTCTGAGGATATAATTAGATCTTGATTTCTCCCAAAGATAAACACAAAACCTCTTTCATCACCCCATGGGGAATCTTCTATTATAGGGTCATGCCATTTGGTCTAAAGAACACTATCATAACCTAACTATGTGAGATGACCTAGATCTTCCATGACCTCATTCATAAAATAGTATAAGACTATGTGGATGATATCTTTGGGAGATCTAAACATCATACCAATCACCTATCTATTCTCACCATCATCCTCAAATGCCTAATCCATTTCCACATTAGGCTCAACTATAAGAAATGTGTTTTTAGGGTCCTTTTTGGAAAGTTTCTTGGCTTCATTATCTCCCTTTGAGGAATCAAAGTAGACCCAACCAAATTTAGGGAAATCCTTGAAATTTAACCTCTAACACACCTTAAGTAACTCTACAACATGTAGGGGAAGCTCTAATTTATCTAATGGTTCATCTTGAAATTATCATATAGATGTCACCCTTTTCATCATCTCCTTAAGAAAGACACCTCCTTTAAGTGAACTAAAGACCACAAACAAGTTTTTGATTCACTCAAAGAATACCTTATTTCTCCACCTATTTTAACCCCTCCTAAAGAGGATCAACCCTTATACCTTTACATCTCCACCACTAACCATTCCCTAGGAAAAATGATTGCTCATCATGATGAACAACACAAAGAGAAAGCTATCTACTATATAAGTTAAACACTTATATAGCATGAGACTCAATTTTTGTATCTTGAGAAACTTTGCCTCACCCTCATCTTTGTGGCTTCCAAACTTTGCCATTACCTTCTTAATCATAAAACCTACATCATCACTAACACTAACCCACTCAAGTACATGCACTCCAAAAAATACCAAAACTAGCATATGGATAAATAGCTTATTGTAGTCATATAAGATGTAAAAATTGGTAGTTTGAGTGTTGCTTATGACACCCAACCCATAGGTCCCTTTTGCTTGTTCTCACGACCCTCCTAGGCACCTTTTCACTAATTCCCAGTCATTCATAGCCTTCTAGATAATGATTCCACTTCTTATAAGTAGTTTTTCCCATGATAAATCCATCCCCTTAGGTTCCATACCCTTAGTATAATAGCACCCAACTTGAACTATAGCATCAAACCCTAGGGTATCCATTTCCAATGCTCCTATCCAAGTGTATTTTCCCCACCAATGGTTATTTATTTCCAAATATTATCCTCCTTATTATTGGTCTAATGTGAGTACATTCAACCCATGACCAACAAATCCCTATAAAATCCTATTTAAAGTTCATTTAGATGGGGTTTTAAATTATTACAAAGCTAGCAAGAATATAAGCAAAACCACTAAGATATTCTTCTTTATTCTCTATATATAGACAACCAATACTACTACAAGCTTATTCAAATAATTCTTCATACACACTATTAGACAAATCACATCAAGTGGGAGAACCATATATGTCTTGATCCCTCTTCAGAGTATTGGTTTATAGGCAACATGCCCACATAATGGGTGTGAATACAAGTTCAATGCATCTTACACACACTATCCCCCCCTCTTTCCCAAAGTTTGTCAAATATTAATGGAGTCTAGGGTTTAAAGACTAAATCAGATCTACAAGCAATTGCATGGATATCCAATAGTCAAAATTTCATAGGTAGGCTCCCATGGACATAATGAACAAAACCTAAAAATCTCAGGTCTCTTGGACAATGGTAGCAAAAGAGGACTATATCACTAGACCCTAGGGTGTCCTATTTTGGTGCTCTTATCCAATCATAAAATGAAGGATAGATCCTATTTTACAACACTATCCTAATCTTGCATAGTGAATTCCAAACCCTACAACAACCATCTCAGTCAATTTCTAAATAAGTCTTATTTTCTCTCCCTTATTACTATTTTTAAAAAGATTTAAATTATAGTCAAATTAAACAAATCAATAGCTTAATTATTTCCATATTATTTACTATTTTAATTAACTCAATCCCTTAACTAAAATATGAATAAGACTCAAATATTCCCAAGATAGTTAAATCATTTGGTAAAATTGACTTACTTCATTTGTGCATAAAAACTCTAAAAACCCTAAGAAAAATTTGTTTGATTTTTCTAGCATTTTTCTAATTTATTCATGAATATTTAAATCAGAAATTTACATTTAAATTTACCTTATTAATTTTAAAAATAATTTATTCCAAACCCTATTAGAAATTTACCAGGACCTTTTGTGCACAAAAACCCTATAAACCCTAGGGATAATTTCTTGCTAATTTTAAAAATATTTTTCTGATTTTTTACATGCATATTTAAATCATAAATTCACATTAATTTTTAAAATTCAATAGTAATTTTGAAACTCATATTTTTTTTCAAAACCTAGTTAGATATACTATGTCCCTTTATTGCTTGAGGCATCACCTTATATCTAAATCAGATTTCACATATTATCAAAAATGGATCTCCCTTATTTGCACATATTTCTTGCTTTTCTTGAAAATAATAAGGAGACCATACTTGGTCCTATCATGTAAATGTATGATTAATTTTACCATATGTTAGTACAGATCTTTGTTATTTGTTTTGTATTCTTACTTTTCATAATATTGAATGATATTAAGAAAGTTATTGTTAAACATAGTAAGATCCCTATCCTTCAAAGTAATGTTTACTTGTCTTTAATACAAAGTTTCATTAGTTACTTTATATCTCTCATGTGCAAAAAATTTCAAGTTTATATTACTATACATATTAGACATTTCATAGCACATGTCAAAGTTTTCAATGCATAGCATGCACCATTTCATGCTCTCTATCCCTTGCTCTCTATCTCTCATATGGATTTTTTTTCAAGTTTATATTTCTAAACATATTAGACATATCATAGAACATGTCAAATTATTTTATGCATTCGTGCACCATTTCATGCTATATATCCCTTTCTCTCTATCTCTCATATGGAAAAAAATTCAATTTTATCTTTCTAAACATATTATAAATATCATAGCACATGTCAAAAAAATTATGAATTAATGCACAAATTCATGCTTCTTCTCCCTTTATTGATATATCTCATGTGGAATGCTTTTTATAAACATATTTTTATACAACTTATAACTATAATTTCATGCATTTCATTTCATATTCATCATTTCTACCTAGATACATATAACTCATTGGCTACTTTTGAGTAATTCTCTATCACTACTAGACACAAGCAAACACTAGTGGGTATATCTATTCCTCATCCCTTCAAAATTGTTACATCTATCTCTTTTTTTCACCTATTACCAACTTTATGGCTATAATATCTCATGTAGTACATGATAACACCCAATTTTATGAAGATAGGTAGGTTGATTACACCCATGGTTGTAGCTTTATAACTTAGTTTAGCATCCTTTCTGATACAATTTCAATTCTCAAGCTCTTTCAATTATTGGATGTTTACAAATATGTATTATATGCAACCCTTCAAATACTAGAATTCTCATTTCTGCTGAACTAGCTTATGTTGCCTCTATAATGAACACAATGTAATGGACTAAAGAGCATATTTCCTTTGAGAAAGATGATTTAGCCCCATGACACATCATTGAAAAACATATACCGCTATATATTCAATTAAGAATCAATGATGTGGGGGGTAAAAATAGTGTTAGTTGATAATGGTTTATGCCTCAGCATTTATTTTCTAAAATGTCTTAATAAACAACCTCAATATTTAGACCTTTCTGACATGAACATTAAAGGTTTTGACAACATCCCAAAGAAAGTAATGGGTCAAATAACACTCAATATTACTTTGGGACCTAAAATAATGCCAACTACTTTCCAAGTCATGCCAAATGATCTCAGTTATAATTTATTACTTGGTTGGCCTTGGATTCATGATATGCATGTAGTCCCTTCTACACTTCATGATTGTATAAAATTTAGTCACAAAGGCCACATATACACATGCCCAATAGACAATGAACCTTTTAAATACTACTAGGTTACCAAATCTCTATAGAATTATATTTTACACTTTAATCTTGGTAATATACCTATACAACGCATTGCTCATAGTGCACCCTCAGACTATGCAACACATTAGATAATTCCAAATTCTATAATAACACTGACACCAAATCACCAATTTAATTCCCCTTTTGTAATTAAATGTCTTAATAAGATGGAATATCATGGCAAATGTTTTGGAAAGAATTAACAAGGAATCATCAATATTATTGAGGCATCCTCACAACATGGTAATCAAGGGTTGGAATATCATCTTACCCTTCATGATAAAACTTATTCTACTGCTTCAAAGTATATAACATGTTATTCACCCACTACACTGGTACATCACACCATTAGTCATGCTTCAACATTATCATTGATCTATCCTAATCTTATTGATGATACAATTTCACCAAAGATGTACACATTAGATGAATTTTTTGATAATGAATCCCTCTTAATATTTCTTAGAGCATATGAGGACCTCCCATCATTCTATCATAAAAATAGATTTACCCATCACATAAATGCCGATGTATAATTAGAGAAAATATAGATTCACCTCAAGACATACAAGTTGATTTAGATGATACTATTCATTTAACCCCATATACACTAGATTATTCCACAATACTTTATGAGGAAATAGTTAATTTCAATTTTAGAACTGATCAAGATCCCTGCATTGTCATGTTAGTTGCTACCCTATAGAAGGAAGAGGATACAAATATTTGAAGTAATTTAATAGATTTTACAAAACTCTTTGCTTGGTCTTACTCAGATATGCCAAGAATTGATACATATATAGCAGTTCATTAGATTCCTTTATACCCAAATGGTAAACTAGTTAATCAAAAAATGCATCCTAAGGTGGCTCTCTTAGTCAAAGATGAGATTCAACACCTTTTAGATGCTTGATTCATTTAACTAGTATCACACCCTGAATGGGTTTCCAATATACACCCATGACCAAACCTAATGGACAAATTTGGTGTTGTTTTGATTCTTGAGATTTAAATAAAGCATGCACAAAAGATTATTTTCCTTTACCTAAAATTGACATGATCATAGAATCCATAACCAGATATGAAATGTTATCATTTATGGATGGCTTTGTCAGATACAACCAAATCAAAATCACCAAAGAAGATCAAGAGAAAACATCCTTTACAGCACCTTGGGGCACATTTTGCTACATTATCATGCTTTTTAGATTAAAAAATGTTAGAGCCACATATAAATGTACCATGATGCATATTTTTCATGACTTGATTGAATGATGATATATTAGTTAAATATAAATAATGACAACATCACACTATTAATTTATGAAAAATATTTGAAAGACTCAGGCAATACAATGTCTAATTAAACCCAAAGAAATGTGTGTTTAGAGTTACATTAGGAAAAATCTTAGGTTTCATTATTTCTCAATGTGGCATATAGGTTGTTCCTAAGAAAGTCAAAGCAATTATCAACATAACACATCCCATAAACTTGAAACAACTTCGATCATTGAAAGGTAAAATCCAAGCAATCAACCATTTTGTATCTCAACTTGCTGCTAAAAATTAGTCATTCACTCGATTATTAAAGAAAGATACAACATTTATCTGGGACCAAGCCTGTTAAGAAATATTTGATAAAATAAAGAAGTATCTTCTTAATCTACTTGTTTTAGTACCACCTATACCTAACAAGCCTTTTCTACTATATATCTCAGCAATAGATAATGCATTAGGAACACTCTTAGCATAGAATGATGATCAACACAATGAACAAGTAATTTATTACATGAGTTTCACATTAATTGATTACAAAAAAATACTCCATAATAGAAAAATTATGTCTAACATTAATTTTTACCACACAAAAACTTTGACATTACATGATCAATAATGATACTCAAGTTATTACAAAATTAGATCCCTTAAAGTTTCTAATGGCAAAACCACATCTCTCTAGTTGCATAGCAAAATTGGTCATGTTATTAACAGAGTTTGACATAAATATACTCTTATATAAATCAATAGATGGCTATATCATTATAGACCATTTGGTAGCTACACCACTTTTAGAAACCAATCATATTAGTGACACATTTAGAGATCATTTCACTACCTATTCTACTCATTCTAATACTTGGACCATGTTCTTTGATGGTTTTCAATGCGCATCTAGTGTGGGGGTAGGCATTGTCTTTGTTAACCCTTATAGTCACATATTTCCTATTACATATCAATTAAGTTTCTTATGTGCCAACAACACTGTAGAATATGAAGAACTTATCTTAGGTCTATTTGCCACCTAGTCCCTCCAAATTAGATATATCAAAGTCTTTAGTGATTCCAAAATTATGGTAAATAAATTCAATGATGTCTATCAGACAAAATAAGAACATCTTATCCCATACCAAAATATGGTACAATGTTTATCATCAGAGTTCAACTACTTTTCTTTAGAAAGTATACCAACAAAAGACAACTGACACATTGACGAAATGGCAAGTGCCACATCTTTGATTTCTATTGACATCAAAAATGATTAGGTTATTTTTAAAATTAAATGATTACAATTTCCATCAATATCTAATGTAGATTTCATCACACTCTCTGTCTTAGCCACTACACATAGTTTTGTAAATCTAGAATGATTCTCTGATATCTATAACTTTCTAAATAAATCTATTACACTAGAAACTTTTTCATAAAATGGCAAATGTAAGTTACACAAACAATCACTCTATTATGTAATAATTAGTGAAGACCTTTTTAAATGATCTTTTGATGAACAATCACTTTGATGTTTGACTTCAGTAGAAGCCAAAATTTCTCTTACAAAAATAAATGATATTGATTGTGGTGGTCACTTTAGTGGAAATGCCATGTCACAAAAATTTCTTTGTTAAGGGTTCTACTAGCCCACCATGGAAGATGAATGTTCACAATAAGCAAATCTATGCAATAAATATGAATGACATACTAACCTATAACATGCACCACCACAAAAATTACAACCTATTGTCTCTCCATGACCATTTATGTTATGGGGATTTGATCTTATTGGAAAAATTAACCTCAAATCTATCGATGGGCATAAGTTCATTATCATAGCTATAGAATATTTTACCAAGTGGGTGGAATCCATTCCACTCCAATATACCATAGGGGAGGGCATATGTATCTTCCTCATGACTCATTATTTCATGCTTTGGCCTACCTGTAGCTATCATTTTTGATAATAGAACATCATTCAAGAATAAAACTATCAAGAAATTGTTCATAAAATATAATATTAAACACATGTTCTCCACTTTGTATTATGTACAAGTAAAAAATCAAGTAGAGGCTACCAATAAAACCATCAATAATATTTGGTGCAAAATAATGACCAAATTTGGAGATGATTGACACAATCAGCTAGTTTTTGCATTAGGAGATTATCACACATGTGTTCATACACCCACAAGAGCCACTCCCTATTCACTCATCTATGGCATAGAAGTAGTTTTACCATTGGAATTAGAATCCCATATCTTTATGTATCGCTTAAAGGTATCCTCATTGATGACCAGTATCATGAAAAGTGTCTACACTAACTTGAGTGGTTAGCCCATACACATATTCAAGAAGCTAAACATCTCAAAATCTACCAAAAACATATATAATAGTCCTATAATAAATGAGTTCACACTAGAGAATTTGAAGTTAATGATATAATTCTCAAAAAAATATTCACAATGTCAATGTTAAAGAAGAAATTGAAGGAAAATTCAAACCAAACTAGTTAGGTCCATACATTATTATCAAAAATCTTAGCCCTAAAGTGTATCATCTAGCCTCACTTGAAGGACATAAACTAAAAAATATAATGAATATTATGCATCTACGCAGATTCCATGTCTAAAATTTTATTTCACACATTGTACTATACATAATTTTTCAAAATTACTTGTATATAGCTTCCTTTCAGTTACTTTTACATAGTTTCTTTTTGCTTACTTGTACATAGTTTCTCCATTTTTATTGTACATAGTCTCCTCATGATTGATTATACATATCTAAAAATATCAAAATTCTAAAAAATTTAAAATAACTCAAAATCCAAAAGCAATACAAAATTTTAGAATCCAAAAACATTCAATTAATTCAATAAAATAAAAGCATTTCAATTATATGCATCATCCATGCTTTACATTTATACTATAATGCTAGACTTACATTTGCCATTCTATGTTATTGTTTGTCAGTTTATCTACATTACCATGCTTCACTTGATTTTCTTTGAGTGTATGTAGTGACATCCAAATCCTTGATTGCATCACTCTACCAATTAAAGGGGCAACCTACTTCTACATTTGAGACATGCACTGATATATCTACCCCCTAGGGACATCTTATATGTGACTAAACCATCCAAGTTATGTCATTCCTACACCACATATTGTAATTATCATGTTTATGTACATTAATTACTAGCTTACATAGATTACTCTATCAACATTTCACTAGTATATAGC
Source organism: Torreya grandis (assembly GCA_037957365.1). Classification (NCBI taxonomy): domain Eukaryota; kingdom Viridiplantae; phylum Streptophyta; class Pinopsida; order Cupressales; family Taxaceae; genus Torreya; species Torreya grandis. The sequence continues at coordinate 1,162,111 of JARHVA010004232.1, read as the reverse complement.
ACTTGTGTATTTCTTAGCATATACCTAGACTTGTACTACATGTCTTGCATACTTTCACTTCTTGCTTTAATTAGTTAGATGTGATTATATTTCCAACATTTAAATGCTTTCCTTTCTATCTTTCCATAGCTAGATGTGATTGTATTTCTTAATTGTTGTTGTGTCTCTTGTATGTGCCTTAGGACATTTTCTAGTGTCCTTTACTTCTTTTATTTTGTGTGCCTTAAGACATTTGCCAATGTCCTTTGCTTTTACTCTTATATATGCATGTGGCCCTTGTGCCAACCCTACATGTTTTAATTGTATGTGTATGTGGAATTTGAAAATGCCTTGTATTCTTTCTTTCTAGTTTGAGTGATATGTGCCACATCCCTTATTTTCTTGGCCCATTGGCCACTCTTGTATGCTTCTTTCTTGTTTCCTTATGTGTTTGTTACTTGTTTGCTTCTCATTGTTTGCATTGCCATGATCCACATCATGCATTATCTTTCTTTCTTGGATGCCATGATGGACATCATGCTTCATCCCTCTTTGACAACTAATAACTAACACCCAACTAGACTTCTAGTTTCAATTCATTACATTACACATCCTATTACATTGTTATATCTATGTAGGCATACTCATGTTGATCTAACAATCTCCATTACAAACTATGTTATATATTGAGACATATTTTTTATTATCATGTATATTTTGTATCATAACACAATTTTAGGGTTCTTTATCCTAAGGATAGTCATTGCAAGGTCTTCATTTCTACCCTTAAAAGAGGGGGAAAAAATAGGGGTTTTATCATAAAGATAAAACCTCCTACCAATTGAAAAACTAACATTCAAAACACCCATAAAAATAACTAGACTTCAAACCAAGTAGAAAATACTAGGAAGATAGTGAAAATTCTAGAATAGTGCTCAGAATCAGCTCAAGACAATAGCACCAATATTGGACCATAGCACTAGACAACAGGGTGTTTTATTTTGGTGCTCCTATCTGAATATTATAAATACTATATTTTCTAGAAATAGGTAGAAAGGTAAGCTTAACTATAGTTTTGCATATATAGACTAGTTCATATTTAGTATTTTTAGTATAGTTTTTCTCAGAGAATCTAGATATAGGGGGTATCATGTACAATATGATGGCTCTCACTTCTAATTTCAAATTAGGTAGTTGGTATAACTTCCAAATTAGAATCCATGCTTTAGAGACCAGTGATTGGTGCAATGTGCATGGCACATTTGACTTCTCTTATTTTTGAGTTTAATATATTACCTATGCATTCTTAGTAGTTATGTGCCTTATTCCATCTTTAAGTGGTTGGAAGCATTTTGGAGTGGCTTTCGTACATGCCTAATCTACACATTTAAGTGGATTTCACATAATCCTATAGCCTAGTTTCATAGTGGATTTTATACAAGCCTAATCTCATCCTTATAGAGTTGGCTAAGATTAGCCTAGTTTCTAGTACACATTTGGCTATCCATGCCACATTGTCAGACTTTAGAGCATTCATGGGCATCAAGAGCCATCTCATATGACACACATTCATATTATTATTAGTTCATATCTTCACTTCATGATGTAATAATGGAGCCAAAGGACTAGCTATCATTTGGATTCTTGATCCACCTACTCATAGGGATTGGACACATGGTTCAAACATCGATTAACATGTGCATGATCACATATCTTAACTTAGTGGGTGAAGATGGATCCAAAAGGATAATTTTTGTACTCTTGAGCCACTCTTATGGAATTGATCACATATCTATATTAGCGATATTACTCTTGGTATAACACATACCCATCATTACTCAACATCACTAAGCATCACACAAGGTTTTTTATTAGTCTACATACTCAATGAGGTGTATTCATTCCTTTCTTTTAATTTCTCTCTTACCCAAATTTTTACATTTTTATTTTAGATATAGCATATCTATTAAGAACTAATATACTTTTTGTTTTCTCTTACAGATTTACACTTCATGACATGCTCTCTCTCTATGCACACCTAACATCACATAGCTTCATGAGCTTCACCCTTACAAGTAAGTTTAGGTATGTTTTTTATTTTTCCTTTATCCTAGTATTTCACTTTGTTTCATCACTATAATAAATTGGAGGCAAATGTAATAACATAAAATGTAAAAATTGATAGTTTGAGTATGCCGTGTAACACCTAACCCATAGGTCCCTCTTGCTTGCTCTCATGAGCCTCCTAGGCACCTTTTCACTGACTCCTCATCATTTTTAGCCTTCTAAATAGTGATTACACTTCCTCTAGTTAGATGTTCCCATGAAAAATCCATACCATATATCTTGTACACTTAAGAGAATAGTGCCAAACTTGGACTATAGCACCAGACCCTAGAGTGCCCATTTTTTACACTCCTATATAAGTGCATTTTTATCACTAATGGTCATTTATTTCTAGTTCCTATCCTCCTTTTTGTCATCCTAACACAAATACATTCAACCCATGACCAAGAGATCCCTATACAATCCCATTTAAAGTTCATTTATAGGGGGTTGGTAATTATTACAAAGCAAGCAAGAATACAAGCAAAACCACTAAGGCAATCTTCCCTATTCTCTACATACAACCAATTAATACTACTACAGGCTTATTTAAATCCTTACACTAGTCCCTATCTAAATCAAGCACATCCAATTTATAATTTTTAATATTCATACACACTATTAAATAAAGCACATCAAGTGGGAGAACTACATATGGCTTGATCCCTCTTTAGTGTATTGGTATGTAGGCATCATTCTCACACAAGGGGTGTCGATACATGTTTAGTTCATATTACACACACTAACCTCCCTCTTTCTCAAAATTTGTTAAATCACAATAGAGTCTAGGGTTTTAAGACTAAATCAGATCTAAAAGGATTTCTATGGACATCCACTAGTCAAAATTTCATAGGTAGGCTCACACAAACACATCAAACAAAACCTAGAAAGCTCAGGTCTCATAGATAATAGTAGTAAAGAGGACTATAGCACCAAGCCCTAGGGTGCCATATTTTGATGCTCCTATCTAGTCATAAAACAAATTTTATATCTTGATTTATGATATTGTCCTAGTCTTACATAGTGAATTCTAAACCCTACAATAACTATCTCAATCAGTTTCTCACTAAGTCTTATTTTCTCTCCATTATTACTATTTTTAGAAATATTCAAATTACAGTCAAATTATACAAATTAGTAGCCTAATTATTACCATATTATTTAATATTTTAATTAAATTAGACCCTTAACTAAAATAGGAATAGGACTCCAATATTTCTAAAATAGTTAAATCACTCAAGCTTTTAGCTAAGTTTGATCTTGAGTTCCTTCAATATAATTTAATGAAGGGGTAAGTCATTGCTAATAAATTGGATAAAGCTCATCTACCAAATAACCAACCTCTTCCTTTTACATTTCTAGATGAGTCCATAATGACTCTTTCTCAAGAGGACTCCACCTATGAAATGACCATGTTCTTAAATGGCTCTAAATGATAGTATGGTGGGGGTACAAGAGTTATTCTCATTCCCCTTTAAAATTAACCTCTTCTCCTTTCCTTTAAAATTGACTTTGAATATCCCAATAATGTGGATATGTATGAAGCCCTAGTCATAGGTATCCAAACCGTTCTAACCTTGGGAGTCAATAAAATCAATATCTTTGGTGATTCTCAACTTGTAGTCAACTAGGTCAATAGATATTACCAATGTAAGAATGATGTCTTAATAAAGTACAAACAACTAGTAGATTTAATCTTAACATCATTTGATCATTACTTTATCCAGTCAGTTCCATGATCTACCAATAAATTCATGAATACAATGGCTTCCCTTACTTCTCAAATCCCATCTCAACCTTATAACTATAAACTCTTTTTTAATATCCATTATTTTATTACCCCATCTTATATCCATTCAGACCTTTGTACCATTTTTAGAGTGGAAGTATCTCCATTAGAAATATAGTACAAACAAAATTTTGATTACCTCAACATCAGTATCATTCCTCCTAACCTCTCTAGGAATGCTTGATGGGCCTTTATTTAGAGTACCTCTCATTACACCTTAAAGGGGGAATGATTTACAAATGTGGCTTTGATAGCCTCCTTCTCTATTGCCTTTGCAATCATGAAGCTTCCCATGCCATCAAGGAAACACATGATGGAATCTATGGGAGACATTTTTGTGGTTTGGCTATCACTAAATGCATCCTTCACCTTAGCTACTATTGGCCTACCCTCAACTAAGACTATTTTGATTATGTAAAGAAATGTGTTAATTGTTATTAACATGATAATTTAAACCATGCACCTACCCATGGCCTCCAAGTATCGAAATACTTTTATCCATTTTCACAATGGGGCCTAGATCTTATTGGGGAAATCAACCCTCATTCATTACAACATCATCAATCCATCATTACTACCATTAAATATTTCACCAAATGGGTGGAAGCCATTCCTCTTATATCAACCAAAGCCAAGAAAATTGTTGATTTCATCAACCATCAAATCATCTATCATTTTATTTTTCCCTATAAGATCATCACCAATAATGGTAAAGCTTTTAAGAACAAGAAAGTCTAAGGTCTCTATGATGCATTTGGAATCAAGTTAAGATTTTTCTTGCCTTATTGTCCACAAGCAAATGGAAAAGAAGAAGACTCTATTAAAATCCTTAACAAAATGTTGACCAAATTCATTAGTGCTTTAGGTTAGGATTGACACTTACACATCCCCTTTCCTTTATGGTACTATCACACTAGCATTCAAACCTCTATATGTGCTACCCCTTCCTCTCTAGTCTTCAGAGTAGAGGCAATCTTGCCTCTATAAGTCCCTATTCCCTCTCTTTGCACATATTTTCAATAGATCATTTTTTAGAGTGACTATCATCAAGAATGACTGACATGACTTGAGATGCTTGATGAGCATCACCTCATAGTGCTTAACCATCTACGAGTCTATCAAAAAAAAATCAAGTGAACCTATAACAAACACCTAAAATAATGAGAATTTAATATTTGAGACCTCATCCTTAAGGAAATTAAACATGTAACCAATATGAACAAAAAATTAAAAAGAGGCAAATTTTCTTTCAATTGGCTTGGACCCTACATTATAACCCATAAGTATGGATCTAGAGCTTACATTTTATCCTCTCTTGAAGACAAACCAAAACCTAAGCCTCTTAATGCATCCTATTTGAATATGTTATTTTATTAAAAAAAGGATTAACTCATTTTTTTCTAACTTAAGCTCGTTCCTTGATTTATAAGATTTTCACATTCATTCACCTATCCCTCACCCTTTGAGGACAATCGATTAAAACATAAAACCATGTGATTAAACGTCCTATTCATATCGTAATCATAAACATGGGTACTAAGTCTCTACCCATAGCAAGGATATCATGGATAATTTTCATCTCTAATAAGATATAATCCCATGGTCATTGTTCCTCAAACCATTGCTTTCTCCGGCCAATAATCTCTTTATGCTAAAAAGTTTTGCCCTCATAAAGGTAAACCTCTAAGCCTAAATAGACTTGTTCATGTCTAAAACTAGCATCAAAATAATTTGGGATATCAAAATATTATTTGGGTAACATACTAATAGAATTATAGAATTATCCCTTGAAAGATAGCCACCCCAAAATCTTCTAAATTACTTAAAATATAGGTTGCTCCCTTGAAGGATAGTTACCAAAATAAACAAATCCAAATTTAGACCACTCTCTTGAAGGATGGCTAAGTTAAATTTGTCAAAAGTAATCATTTGAAGCTTCCCACATCGATCAAATTCATAAACCTATTATAAAAAACACCAATAACAAATAGACCTTATATCAAAATAGAAAAATATATCCCAAGAAAGCTACAATCAATGTTTATATCTAGCACTAATAGACTTCTCACATCGATAAATTTACACCTAGAATAAGACATGGACTTGTATATTAATGTTCTTAGGTCACTTATATAAGGGTAAAATGAATTAATATAAGGTTACCATACCTATTACCCATTTCATTTTTATTCCTATTACCCCCCTCCCCTTTATATTATTTATAAATCAAGGGATTATGAGCTTACTCAACACAAAGTCATCAAGACACCTTTTTATCAACCTAATCATGTTAATGAAAAGCATTTTAAAGGCTTATGTTCCTTAAGCTAATATAACTTTGAGTATCATTTTATCCTTATCGATGAAAAGGCATCATGTTTCTTTTCTTATCTTTCATTATTGGTTCATGTAGACATATGTCTCATTGCTTCTTATCAATTTTCCTACATTTAGTTTATATAACTAACTTTATGTGTCATCATATAACATCATAAACCATAAAAAAAATCATTATATATCAAAACATCATCACTACATCACATAATACATGATCGTCATATCAAATGCCATCACATAAACCATATCAATAACCATAAACATCATATCATATCCATGAATAAACACATAATGTCATACTTGACATACCTAAGATACTAAGTAAAATATATCATAAATAATGCACATAAACCATAAACTAAACAATGTACCATAACATGAACATAAAATATCCATAATCATAAACCAAAACATGAACCATGAACATACATCATAAATATAATCATCATCATGTACATCATGTTTATCAAAAAATTAATGCACATAAAAATGTATAATCTCTCTCTCATGTACATCTCACATCATCAACATGTAATATGGTATCAAAATCATGTACATACAACATATCATAACATAGAATATGCCCCTATAGCACTACTACCATTGGCCCCTCCTAATTTTTCACCTACACTATCAGTTGGTGCTAGTCCTCCTTAGTTGCCTATATGTCTAATCACTATAAAGACCCACTTCCTTGGAATTGCAATAGTTATACACATACTAAACTATCCCTATACTCACCCCATATTGGCTACTCTAAAAATTGTATGAGCACTATAGCCTCATATTAGCTCAACTCCTCAACTATAGCTAAGTACCATGTTATAAGAATCATCCCATGTGGTCCTCCTATTGGTGCTACCATAGCTCCTACCCTCTACCTTCAGGTATCCCTCTCTTAATTCACTAACCAAGGGAGGTCCTCACTTTATCTCACTCTCTTATCAAGGTGGTAACCTAACCTTGTAAAGTAATAATCTAGCCCTATAGAGTTCTTACTTATCCCTATAACCCTATGATCTGAGCCTATGTAGATTCCAGTGATACTTGTGCCTATCCATCCTAGACACCACCCTATACCCCCATTGGATCGACATCCATGCCCTATTATACCCCATCATCCCATCCAAAATTAGCCACTTTATATAGGTCTTAATACCATATCAACATAACCATCACCATCTATCATTGCTTTGGGTGGTAGCTCCTCATAATCAAGCACTACAACTTGTGGCTATAGCTCTAAAAGTATAAACTCTACATCCTCTCTTTTGTACCTAAAAAATGAGCTATAATCCCTTGCACAAGTCCATAATACCTCTAAACTCTATCAAATAAGATGATCACAGTCTCACCATATCATTTTCCATAGACCCACCTCTAGTTATGCAAGGATAAAGTGTGATAGTTATAGTGGGCCCACTTAGGCCAACCCACATATGATCTCTAGATCACATTACCCACAACCAAACCCTATAATGCATCTTAGAACCAATTAATGTCTCTAAAACCACCACTAGCCCCTGTTAATGCATATTTTCCCCTCTATCATAGGAATCCCACTATGAAATGTATCTATGTGACCATCGATGGTCAACCCTAGGAACCCATGATCATTGATGATCAGGGTCCCACACTTTTTCATTTTAGGCACCTATACTTAAATGCCAAATTTTGGATATCACTTAATCTCTCCCATACCAAAACATGAACTTTTTAGAGATTACCCTTCTCTAACCAAAAATTAAACTAAGTCCCCCTTGATGTTGGCCATTTTTACCCTCAACTATTTGCATGTTTTGTGACAGCCTTACATTGGTCTTTTTGACTGCACCAAACACTTTTTCCATGTTGACCATTTGAATTTATACCACCTTGTGTACAATGAGACCATTTTTTTTTCAAGGGAGTAATTCATACCTAGGATACCTATGAAAACATTGACCCTATCTAGACACTTATAAAGTCACCAGATCAGCTATGACTAATGTTGTAAACTAGTTACCTTATCACTTATTCTTCTAAAACTAACCTTATTTTTACCAACATTAGAAACTTTAATCTTTATGAAATATTGGCTATCATATTTAGTCATATTTTGTTCACATGTTTCATTTCAAATTCCCAATCATCTTTGTCACCAACTTTGTGACTCACCATATACCACTTATCAAACCTTGACTCAATTTTAGTTTCACCTCATCAACTCCCAGTTTGAGGGGGAACACCTCCTCCCATACTCAAGGTAATAAAACCTTTGACCAACACTTCATTTTTATTTTTGTAGCTTGTTTATTCAAAGCTAAATAACAAAAAGGGGAAAAATATAAACACAAGAAAACTACACATGATAGTTCTAGTTGTCAAACCACCTTAACACTCCTATTGGACCTTCAGTATAGTTGACCACCTAGTTAGCTAACTCATCAACCTACTAACTTAACCCTTTAACCAACCCCTTTTAACTTAATTTGACCCTTTTACCCTCAAACACTTGATCATTGATGGTCAATTTAACCATTGATAGTTAGCCTGACCATTCATGGTTAGGTCTCCTCACCTTCTTAATACATAAACTAGTTATGTGCAACATAATGAGGCATAATTTAATATATATTACTTATGCAGTGCTAATTAAATTTTAAGCATCATGATCAACAACCTCACCCTTTAGATAACCTTTCATCATTCATATCTCTTTTCCCATAAAAGGAGGGGAGTGAAAAAGATCTATATTCAAGCTATCAAATCTTCTTGCACATAGGTGTTTAAGCTCTCCAACATCCAATCATCCTTTAGTAACTCAGAAATACCAAGAGAGACTTGAACCTTTACTAAATTTTATTTTGAGGCTAAAGTATTATCTTTGGTGAAATTTCCTTAGCCTTCAACTATCAACCATCTAGCAAACTATAGGTATATTCTACTTATTCTTTGTTATTTTAGATTTCTAACCTTCCTAACCTAATTAGATATATCTACCCCTTATTTCCTATCTACTAGATCCTCAATAGAACCATTATCTAACCACCTACCTATTTTACAACTCTTTTTTGTATACCTTCAAAAATCTTTAGCAACCACTAATGGTTAGCATAATTATTGATGATCACCTACAACTATCAATGATTACCAAACCATCGACAGTCAGCTTAATTATAGATGATTCACCTAGCTATCGATGGTCACTATGGTATAAAATAATAACAAGCTATTTTTATCCCCTTAACCCCTTCCAAACCTAACTTTCTATGTTTTTACCTATTCATAGACCCTTTTCTAATTGTTTGAACTTACGTCACCCACCTTAGTATGAGTATTGACCCACTTTTGCTATATTTAGTCATTTTCCTTAATAAGAATTATACTTTCTTCTTATATTTCATTTCATTCAGTTTATATAGTTATTTTAATTTATTATTTCTAACTTGATTTTTATCAATAGTAGATTGACAGCCTCCTAGCAAGCATATTCTTCTTCGATCTAGTTCAATCTAGGTAGTCCACTTAATTATCTTGATAATAACCCCTATTTTTAGTGATATTTTATTTATAGGATATTCATTCCTAGCCAAAGAGGAGTTTTCCATCTTTGTCTAGATTATGTGCACATCACTGACTAGGTATTTCTACCACACCCTTATTACTATTTTCTTATCTTCTTCAAAAATTAAGAAATGAGTAGAAATTAAGAGAAATATATGTACAAAGTTAAATGATCAAGGACATCCTTGGAAGCTTATACATTCATATAGAATGATGTGGGCAGGCTTTATCTTAGCTGATCCAATTATGGTTAACACCTGATTTTATTATGCAATAATTCTTTGGCATTAAGAGTCCTAGATTTCAAATATAGTACTACATGTTTTTATTGCTTGAATATTGGAAATGGTGTATTAATGGAATTATACTTACATGAATTTGGTTATGGGTTGTTCGTGTAATATATAAATCCCAACCATGCATAGTGATCTATGTTCTTAATTCTGATTACAGGGTAAATGTCAGATAATGGGGGATAAAGTTGGGGGGGGGGGGGGCAGGAGTAAAAAGTGACACATTTTTTTGAAAATAATAATAATTGAACTTGGAGAGAATGTTAGAGACACTTCAAAAATGATTTTGACAATGACATAAAAATATGAATTATGGAATTTTGAATTTAGTTTCTAAATATATAGAATTTTATAATACCTAGATGATAAACGTGTGCAAAATATTTATATTTATGACAATAGGTTGGTCAATTTTTGTAAAAATATAAGGAGGGTGCATGTGTATGAACACATTTTTTGAGTAAATGATTGAATTTATGTATGAAATTTTATATATAGATAGGTGAAATGTCAAAGATTTTTGAGAATATTTTTTATTATATATATATGTGTGATTTTTAAATAATTTTACAAGTCAAGATAGATATAAAATTAAAACTGCAAGTGTACAAACACAAACTTTTGACCTTAACTTCATGGAAATCATTTTTTTAAAGCATAGTTGACAATGTGTAGATTGTTGAGAGATAAGTTTTATAAGAGTTTAATTTATATTCAAAAAGTTATAAGGGAATTTGTGAAGGTATGTATATAGACTATAATGATCTATGCTATGCATAAATTAAATAATAATTATAAATAATATTCTAACATTGGAAAAATTTTATATTTAAAACTTTGCTTTCTACTCTACAAATCCATATAGTTTTTTTTAAATAATAAAAACTACTTGATCAAAAATGCTGATAAAAATGAAAAAAACCACTAAATTTCTTATGAATTTCTTTGACTAGTCCATGATAGAATTTGGCTAGGTTCAAGATTCACTAGGCCAAAAAATGAGGCAAAATTAGAGGGAAAGTAGGAATTGTTTTTTTAAATATTAGAAGAGTGTACACCCTTTCCACAACCACCAAGGGGAAAATTAATTCATTTTCCCATTAGTCTATGGATCCCAAAGGGCGTGTGTACTTTTTAAAGTATGCACACCCTTTGTGATTCACAAATTATTTTTGTATTTTCCAAAAAATGAGTGTTCTATTTTTTTCCTTCCAAATACAAATTATTGTTTTTGTTACAACTATGCAAATTTGATGAATTATTCATCTATTTTGTTTGAATCACTAAGAATTCTTCAATTTTAAATCTACAATTGCCTTATTTTGGAAAAGATAAATAATGGTGTCAGGAAGTCATAAAAAAAGACCAATAAAAGAGCTAACAAATGAGTACATTGAAGAGAAAAGGAAAAAAGAAAGAAAAAGACAAGCAAATAGGAGGGCATCAATAAGAGCTTCTAGGCAAGGTGAAGGTTCTTCTTCTATACTAGGTAATACTTCTAATGAAAATAAAATGCCCAATTATATATAATTTAGTTTACATATGTCTTCAAATGAGATAAGAGAACTGATTCAATAATTGTTTCAACATGAAATTCAAAATGTAGATCATATAAGTAATGAATTTGTAATGAATGATGAAACACATGGACAAACATAATATAATAAAACATCCATTAATAATAATTTTTTTGAGTATGATGATAATCAACACCAAATAATTGCCCCAAAACATGTGTCTCCTAATTCAGAGGAATTTAATTTGCCTATAACCCTTAATTTAGATAGTCAACCCTCTAATGTCCCTACTATGGTTAAAGTGTTAACACCATGCAATCTAATAAAAAATATAGCTCCTGCACCCACACCTCTAAGGATAATAATATGAAAACCAAAGTATTTGGTTGAAATATATGAAAAAATAATAGAACCTATGGAAGGTAAAATGTAAAAAAATAGTTCAACATCATGCTCAATGTGTATGGAACTTTGCATTTAAGAATAAAATCCATATATAATGATGTCAATTATTTTCTTAATTAATGAAAATGTAAAAAATGTTCCCTATGATTCACAATTTGAGGTTAATAACATTAAACATGGAGGGAAAATAGTACAATAGTAAAGAATCTATTTAATGCATTTAAGGCAATAGACAATAAAAGTCTGAATAAAGATAGTAATATGGCAAGACAAGTAATAATGGATTCTATAGTGAGTAAGTCAACATATAAAGATCAAATTCTTAGTGGAACAAGTAAATCCTTGAATTTAAATATAGAATATTTAATAAATGCCATAAAAAGAAGAACAAGGTTTGATGACCCTTCACTCACAGATTGTTGGGCATTTAGTGGTAAACTCCCATGAAAAGATAATGTATTGGTTAAAGGAACAAAATAGTTGATTGGAAATTTTTGACACAATAACAAAAGGGTCTCATCTAATGAAAAATACATTTAATAAAAAATAAAAAGCTCAAAAAATTGTGAGATACATGCAAAACATTTTTTAGACATGATGCAAACAAAATTTTATAAAAAAATTATTGAAAAATTTTATGGCCATTTAATAATTAGCCAACGGTCATTTGAGATATGCAAGCCTTTTTATGTTAAAATTAACTAAGCATGCACCACATGTTATTGTAAGGTAAATGTTGAATTTTCTATGATTTTTGATGTTTTTCATCATATACATTATACTTTACATACTAATGAGATTTTTCGAGAATGTATGGTGTCTTCCCCACCTAAAATATCAAGAGAATTAATCCAAGGTCTTTTCTGTCAAAGACCTAAGGAAATTTTTTTTTTCCAAACAATGTTTAGATGGAACATGTAGTATTTTTTATGTCTTTTCAAATTTGATGAGTTGTTTACATGAATATATTTCACATAAATTTAGAAATCAACTAGTTGATTATAAGAAGTACAGATCTGTTAAGTATGTGTTAAAAGATGGAAAAGAGTCATCAAGATGTGAATTGGTTATGACCAAAGTTTTTATATGTAATTTCATGTTTTAATTTACAAAAAATATTATCTACCAATATGCAATACACAAACACACACACACACACACACACAAAAAAAAAAAAATCAAATTGGCTAGATAATCTAGTCAAAGCATGCAAGGACAACTTTCTAGTTGGCATGATTATTTAGGGTGTGGATTTTATTAAAAACTACGCACTAAAACTATAGAATGAGGTTTAATCCCAATACTATAATTTAATTCAAGTTGGTATTTTTATTAATATTACATTTAGACATGCACCTGATAACATAGATGATAATAGAAGGATTTTGACAAAGTACCATTTTTATATGAGAAATGATAGATCGTATTCTCCAGAGTTTGTCCAAGGTTATTTTGAGATATTTTATATGAATGTGAATGCAAGATAAATCATTTTTGATATGCACTACATTTGGTTACACAATTGTGCAAGTTAAATTCAAGAATTATTGAATGTTTTACTGGTTAAATAGGATGCATAAGAAGAATGACATTCAACATTTTTGGAGCTTCTTTAATGTTGGGCATGGAAAAGGGGAACATGATGGTGCTGGTGCATGTGTAAAAATATCCCTTAAAAGAGAGAAGGAAAATCACAAGGATGGTGTTAATTTGATCGATGTAGTAAGTATTGTGAGTTGGTGTAATGAAAATATTTTTCATGAATTAGATAAACATTCTCATGTATGAAGATTCTTTTGCTTAATAGAGGAAAAACTTAAGGCAATGTATGAATATTGAATTATAGTACCTAGATCGAGTGTTTTCCACTCCATTCAAAGCTCAAATTCAAGTTCATGGACTATTTATACTCGAGATATGGCATGTTTATGTTCCTCATATATAGAATTTAATTAGAATGAATATGAGTCAAAAGAATGGGTTGATAAATGGTATTGTAGACCCATATTACTTGTAGAGAGTAGCCATTCTCCAACAAGTGATAGGTCATGAAATGGCATCATAATTTGAATTTGACCACATCTCAGATCATGTGCAACTAGGTACAATTTATCCATTAGTTAAATATATAACCTTAGATATTAGTGATATTTTTATTTTTGTTAGATGTACGCACAATTTGATTATACTTTAAATGTAGGGCATGTTTTGTAGTAATTTCACCTAAGAATAATGATGAGGGAATAGACTACTAATTATGTCATTATGTAGAGGCAAAAAAAAAAATTAACCGCAAATGTTATGGATGGAGAAGAGATAATTTATCCCACTAGATCCATAGTGGTTATTGGAACCTGGATTTGTAGGTATTATTATAAAAAAATAACATAATTTTTATTTGAGGACATTGAAACACATAAGATGGTGATTCATTAATCGAACCTTGGTATTGCTACAAATATTCAATTAATTAAATATCATGGAAATCCTCACAATAAAAATTTGTGACAAGTGTGTAAATATTACCATGAAGTGATTCTTGAAACACTTTTAAACATAACTAATCCTAGAGTTACATTAGATTGAATTAGTAAGTTTATCTAGCTTATTTCAAATTAATATAATAAAGTTATTTGATTTAATGTATTTTTTTTTCAACTATCTTATGATTATGTGTTTATTTTATTTAAAATTTTTACTAACAATTTAAATGTAGGTTAGTGGCACCATACGATCTTCCATCTTCACGTGGTTGGTGTTGTGAGTATATAAGATTATCTTCTTGAAATGAAGAGAGGGAAAAATAATTTATATTAATTTCATCTACTTTAAGCAATTCCTTTTTCACATTCTCTTTTTTTATCCTTTCAATAAAATAGTGACGTAGAAGCATCCTTTAGTGATGTCATCATGATGGAATTTTTGGATTCAAATAATGTAGGAGGTTTTATAAAGTAGTTTTTGGTCTTTAGGAGTCTTTACTGGGTGTCTAGGATTCATAAAATTCATAAAAGCACTAATAAAAAAATTGAATTCTTGTAATCCCTTTTGAGGGATCATATCATCTATTTGATGATGTCATATATAGTAGCATGTAATTAAGAGTCTTATGAAAATGTGAAGGGTTTCTAATTCCTTGACCTTCATATGACAAGGGTCTTCATATTAAGTTAAGTTGTAACCAAGGCTATGTCTAAGACTCGCACATGGAGAATGGATAAAGAATCAGTTATTGGTTGGTGAGGGAGATATAAGGTCTATTTTGATATTTTTAGATAGATATTCTCAAAGTAGAAGAAAGAAGAGAGCAATGAATAAAAGGATATTGTTGACAAAACTGTCTCTACTCATAGTATTATTTGTATATATTATATTTTGTGTTTTATGAATGTATATTATATGAAAATTGATTGTGAATGATGATCAATAAAGGAAATAATTAATTCATATCATATTCTACTAACCTCTATGTTAAAGGTTCCTATTAATAGACCCTTGTTTTATGGTAATGGATTTATTGCAATGTGGATAAGGGTATAGATTGTTTCCATTGTCTCTAAACAAATATTAAAGCCTAAAAATGACCCATACATTTCAATTTAGTCATTTGGATACTTTGATAAATATTCCTTGTATAATGGATAAATATCATTGTGTGAATTGTCAAGAAGGTATAAAACCTTTTTGTGCATCTATAAACATATTTTATAACCCTATGTTATTTATATTGTAGGTTTACTAGGCTTTAGATGAACTCATTTCTCTAAAATTTTAAGGTCTACAAACTCATTGTGCATGTGTAGGACCTAACGGTTCATCTCTAGCCATCATGATTCTCATGTAACTCATGATTGAATTTCGATCATTTTGCACATTCAATAATGAGTGAATTCTCTTAATAAATATCTTTGATAAACTATAAATTTAACTTTTGGGGATCGATTGAGATCTAATAAAGGTGATTCTAGCTTTAAAATGCCCACCTAGATGTGTTTCCATAGATGATTCCTTGATCAAGCTGACAAATTAGAATCTACAGTCCCCATTGACCAAATTTTACCCCATTCAAAGAGATTTAGCCATGGGAGAAACCTCATTACTTAATCTCATACATCATGAGTTAGACAAAATAATATCAATACTTATTACAAGACTCATTTGTGAACATTTAGGAACTAATGGTTCATCTCTAGCCCTCATGGTCCTTAAGCAACTCATGATGGAAGTTCACTCTTTTTTCACATTCAAGGACAAGTGAATTATCTTAAGTAATGACTCTAATCAACTATAAATTTTTCCTCTTGGGGTTGATCAAGACCTAAAAAAGGTGATTCTAGCCTAAAAATGCCCATCCAAATGTGTTTGTTTAGATGGTTTATTGATTGGATTTATGAGTCAAAATCTACGGCCCTTATTGACCAAATTTTACCTTATTTTGAGAGATTTGGCTATGAGATAAATCTCACTACCACATTTTGTCCATCATAAGTTACATAAAATCCTCTTTATATTTCTTAGAAGACTTATCTATGCATTTTTAGGACCTAAGGGTTTGTCTTTAGCTCTCATAGTTTTCATGCAAATCGCAACAAAAGTTTAATTATTTTGTACATTTAGGGACAAGTGAATTCTCTTAAATAATTCCTATGATTAACTACAACTTTCACTTATCGAGGTTAACCAAGACTAGACAACGGTTATTCTAGCCTAAAAACACCCATATAGATGTGTCCACATAGATAATTTATTGATTGGGTTGACGAGTCAGAATCTACACCCCCCAATGACCAAATTTTACCCTATTCTAAAATATTTGGATATGAGAGAAACCTCATTACCACATCTCATATGTTATGAGTTAGGAAAAATACTCTTGAGGTTTCTTAGAGGACTCATCCATTCACATATAGGACTTGACATTTAATCTCTAGCCATCATGGTTCTCATGCAACTTATGACAAACTTTTTCTCATTTTGCACATTTGGGAACAAGTGAATTCTCTTTAAAATATCTCTGCAAATTTCACTTTTGGGGATCAATTGAGACCTAAAAAAAGTGATTATAGCTTAAAAATTCCCATCTATAAGTGTTTAGATAGATGGTTACTCAATTAGGTTGATGAATCAAAATCTACAGCCCTCACTGACCAACTTTTACCTTGTTCTAAGAGATTTTGCTGTGAGAGAAACCTCATTACTACATCTCATCCATCATGATTTAGAAAAAATCCTCTTAGGATTTATTATAGTATTTTTACTTTCATGTGTAAGACCTAACAATTAATCTCTATCCCCCACAATTCTTGTGTAATGTATGATCAAAATTTACTCATTTTGCACATTTGAGGATGAGTGAATTCTCTTAAGGAATGCCATTGACCAACTATAAATTTTAATTTTTAAGGTCAACAAATACTAGACAAAAGTTTTTCTACCTTAAAAATTCCCATATGGACATGTTTACATAGATAGTTCATCTATTGGATTGGCAAGTCAAATTCTATGACCCCCACTGACCAACTTTTATCCCATTCTGAGAGATTTGGCTATGAGAGAAACCTCATTGCCAAATTTTATCCATCATGAGTTATAAAAATTCCTCTATGGATTTATTTTATTAATCATCCCTCCATGTGTAGGAGATGATGGTTAGTCTCTATCCCTCATTGTTCTTGAGCAATGCATGATCAAAGTTTGATAATTTTTCACAGTCAAGGATGAGTGAATTCTCTTTAGGAATGCCTCTGACCAATTGCAACTTTCACTTTTGAGTCCCAACCAATATTGGAAAAAGTTCATTATAGCCTATAAATTCCCATATGAATGTGTCCATTATAATTATTCATTGATTGGGTTGATGAGTTAGAATCTACAACCCCTACTAATCAACTTTTACCTCATTTTGAGAGATCTGGCCATGAGAGAAACTTCATTATCACATCTCATCTATCATAAGTTTTAAAAAATCATCCTATACTTTATTATATGACTCATCCATCCAAATGTTAGATCTAATGGTTAATCTTTATCCCTTATAGTTCTCATGCAACATGTGATAAAAGTTTGGTTATTTCAAACATTCGAGGATGAGTGAATTCTCTTCAAAAATGCCTCTGACCAACTATAACTTTCACTTTTGAGGTCTGACTAAGACCAAACAAAGGTCATTATAGACATAAAACACCCATCTAAATGTGTTTACACTAATGATTTGTTGATTGGGCTAATGAGAGAGAATCTACGACACCTACTGACCAACTTTTACCCTATCTAATAGATTTAGATATGAGAGAAAACACATTGCCACATCTCATCCATCATGAGTTAGACAAAATCATCCTAGGATTTTTTATAGGACTCATCCCTCAATGTGTAAGAGCTAATGGTTAGTATCTAGTCCTCTTGGTTATCATGCAATGCATGATCAAAGTTTAATCATTTTGCATATTTAGAGATGAGTAAATTATCTTTAGGAATGAGTCTAACCAACTATAAATTTCAATTTTGAGACCCAAAAAAGACTAGACAAAGGTTGTTGTAGACTAAAAATTATCATTTGTATTTGTCCACACTAATGGTTCATCGATTGGGGTGATGAGTCAAAATCTATAACCCCCACTGACCAACTTTTACCTTATTTTGAGAGATTTAGCCATGAGATAATTCTCATGGCCACATCTCATCCATCATGAGTTAGAAAAAATCCTCTTAGGATTTCTATAGGACTCATCCCACAACATGTAAGAGCTAATGATTAGTCTCTAGCCCTCACAGTTCTCATGAAATGCATGACTAAAGTTTGGTCATTTTACACATTTAAGGAAAAGTGAATTCTCTTTAGGAATGCCTCTTACCAACTATAACTTTCACTTTTGAGGCCTGAATGAGACTAGACAAAGGTTTTTATAGCTTTAAAACACCCATACAAATGTGTTTACACTAATAGTTCATCAATTGGGCGAATGAGTTAGAATCCATGGCCCCACTAACCAACTTTTACCCCATTCTAAGAGATTTAGCCATGAGAGAAACCTTAATGCTACATCTCATCCATCATGAGTTGGATAAAATCCTCTTGATATTTCTTAGAGGACTCATCTCTCCATGTGTAAGAGCTCATGGTTAGTTTCTAGCCTTCATAGTTCTTATGCAATGTGTGATCGAAGTTCAATAATTTTACACATTTAGGGATGACTGAATTCTCTTCAAGAATGCCTCTAACCAAATGAAACTTTCACTTTTAAGGCTTGAATAATATTTTAAAAATGTCTTTCTATCCAAAAAATTCCCATATGTGTTGATGATTCATCAATTTTGTTGATGAGTCAGAATCTATGTTCCCCATTGACCAACTTTTACCCTATTTTAAGAGATTTCGCTGCAATAAAAACCTCATTTACACATCTTCTCCATCATGAGTTATAAAAAATCATCCTATAATTTCTTAAATTACTCATCCCTCCACAAGTAGGATATGATGGTTAGTATCTATCTCTCACAATTCTTGTGCAATGCATGATAAAAGTTTGGTCATTTTGCACATTCAGGGACGAGTGAATTCTCTTCAGAAATGCCTATGACCAACTAAATTTTTTTATTTAGAGGCATAATCAAGACCAAAAAATTTATTTCTATCCTAAAAACACCCATTTTAATGTGTCTATATAGACGGTTCATTGATTGGTCTCCTCCAACCAATCGAGTATGTGTAAGATATACCCTATTTTTTGTGTTTTTTTGATAGAGAGGAGATAGATTGGTTTATAAACTTCAAAATTAAGTATATAAAACCCAAATTAAGTTTTAAACACCTCTAATGCATTTGTATAGACCTCATAAAAGGATCATTTATTGTAATAAAACTATATCTTGAGTTTTGACCTACTAGAGGGTAATTAGGCATAATAGACAAAACATGATTTTATGAATTTTTGGGTAAAATATTAAAAATGGAAAGCTAAACCTTTAATATAATAATTTATAATTCATATAACATCTAAATACATATGTCTAAGGTGTCTTGAAGTGTTAATTCAATACATAATTGGTTTTGGCATGTTAGAACAACATTAAGACTAGTAATTCTATGAGAGGTTTTTAATAAAATTCTTTTTAGCAGACCTTTTGAGGTGTTACAAAAGTTAAGTCACATACAAAAGATTATGATAAAGTATTTTAGATTTATATATACCCCAATTTTCAATTTTTTTTTGTTTTGATCCTTTTGAGGCATTTAAGCTTAATTATCTTATAGAGACCTTCGAGTATTTTGAGTTCAAATAGACAAAACCAATAGATGGATTAGTTTTCCATATAGAGATAAAGATTGAATATTTGTTTAAATGTGATAAAAATATAACCTCAAGTTTTATATACTAGTCAAGGAGTATCAAAGTTTCTTAATTTTCTTCATTTGTGTCTATATTCTTGCCTTCCTAAGATTGTAATTTTGTGGATAGTCTAGAGATAGATATCAATGTCGATATTAACCCATGTATAAGTAGGACATGGTGACTATATGGACACAATAATTGTCTTTGTTTTTTGTATGGATAAGTAGGAGATGAAGACATACACAAGTGCATCACTAGACCTCCTAACATTTTTGATCATCATTTTCCCAAATTTATGTATGATAGAAAGGGTTTTTTGTAAATCGACCAGATATATATGGTGTTTTACTACATGGTGCATTGCAATAAATTCAAGATCTAGGTATAATCCATTATGTGGTTTCAATAACTTGTCAAGTTTTTGTTATTGTGACATTTATTTCATTGATCAAACTATAAACTCTTACTTTCTTTCCTACACAGGTATTTTAAGACAAACCATGAGCAACATGAAACTATACATGTGCATGATTAGTTTATGACATTTTTTAGAAGAGACTAGCGTGACTTTGTTTAGTGGATTTGACAATAAGAGGTTGAGCAAGAAATATTTTGGGTGTACATCCCAAATTTTTGTTTTCACTTGATATATGTAGAATCTTAGTCATATAAGTAAAACCTACCTAATAATATGATATAGACTTCAATAGGCACAATGTTGAAAGTGATGGTGCCATCCATTCACTCAAAATTATACTAGAATGTGCATTGCCTCCAAACCTATATATTTGTACCTGGTTATTGAATCCATCCTAGGGATTATAGCTTGTAATGCACAATAGTGGGAAGGCCAAGTTTTTGGGTTGTAGATAGTGTGATGATGTTATTTTGACTTATATTGTCAATGATAAGATGAAGAGGTTAAACCTTGAGGTCCATAACATGGTATGGAAGAGGCATTCACACTCCTTATAGGTCTCTATGGAAGTAGTGTTGGTGATTAGAAAAGTGATATTTGGTTTAGTATCATCTATATGTGCATGATATGATGTAGGTTTCCAAAGAAAGGATTGTTAGACCCAAAATTGAGAGTGTTTGTGGCTCTTTGGTAATTTTTGATGGAACCACTTTTCACTATAATTATTATTTCCTTTATCCAAGATATAAGTCATATGAAGAGTCAATTTTTATGTGGCCTTCTTAGGTTGATATCCTTTATCAAAAACATTTTGATTCTATGCTAGAAGTCTAGATGGGGAATTATGTGTGGGTTGGCAAATAAAAATCAAATGTAAATGAAACAAGTAAATAAAAAATATCACATGTAAATGTAAAATATACATAATTATTCAAACCACCTAACTTAGAAAATAATGTGAATTTTTTAACACCATATGAAGTAATAATTCAATCATTAACCAATAATATATGTAAACATTAAATGATAAAAATATAAAATACACATAGTTAAAGGAATCATATTGTTGAATAATATATGTGATACAAGAAAAGCTCTGTCATAATTTAACATAAGTAATATAACATATATCAAGAAAAAAATGTAGACCATAACCTGTACATAGATAGAATGTGCCATATAGGCATACAATGTGGGCCATATCAGCATACAAAATTGATTGTGACTATAACTACATACATAGATAAAATGTTCCATATATGCATACAATGTGAGCCATAGTGGCATACAAAATAGATTATGCCTAAAACTAGATGCCTAGCACAACATCTATCTCACATGATCCTCATTGCCTCCAAATAAATTGAATTTTATTTCCATAGGCATAGAGCCAAGGGTGTTAGATGCCTCAATATGAGGAGATACTCTCCTCTCAGCATGTGAATCATCCATTACTTCATCAACAACTAATGAAAATGTTTATCTTTGCACAACATATAAAATATAAAAATTAATGCATTAAAATTTTATAAAGAAAATTTGCATTATTTTTCAAGAATGTAAATTTTTTGTAAAATGATTCTACACTCACGATGTTCCATCTAAATGGTTGTCTATGGATACAAAACCACATATACACCTACAATGGGGAATCCTATATAGCATACATATATCATTAGATCTAAAGTTACATATAATTATGTAAATATAGCATAAAATATCAGTGCTTAAAGATAAAAATAATTAAACTATGTGTTCTCACCAGTCTCCATCCCTGAATCATAATCTACTTCAGAGATAATGGATTCTTTGATGTATAAGTAACATTACCTGAAAAAAATTATCATCTATGAGTGGTGCCCATAGTATCCCTCATCATCTATAAAACCAATAAATGAATAATGTGTGAATTTGATTTAAAAATTTTGGGATTATTGGCATATTATTTTTAATTTAGTTAAAGGGTCTGAGTAGTAAAATTAGTAAATAAATAAGTAATAATTAATCTACTAATTTTTATATATTTGATTATGATTTTAACCTTTCTAAAGAAATTAATAATGGATATAAAATAAGAATTAGCTAGAAACTAATTGAGATGGCTGACATAGAGTCTAACATTCACTATGCAAGACTAGGACACTACTGTAAATCAAGATCTATCCTTTTTTATGATAATATAGGAGCACTAAAATAAGACATTATTGGAACTAGCACTATAGTCCATTTTTTCCACTATTGTCTAGGAGACTTGAGCTTTCTAATTTTTGTTCACTCTGTTTGTGTGACCTGTATATGAAGTTTAGATTGTTGGATGTTTGCAAAATTCTTTGTAGAGATGATTTAATATTCAAACCCTAGACTCCATTATGATTTTACAAACTATTGGAAAAGAGGAGGGTTGGTGTGTGTAAGATTCACTAAACATATATCCACACCCCTTGTATGGGCACACTACTTACATATCAATACTCTGAAGAGGGATCAAGCCATATGTAGTTTTTTCACTTGATGTGGTTTTTTCAATAGTGTGTATGAAGATGTAAAATACTAAATTTGGGTGTGATTGAGGTGGATAGGGTGTGGTGTAAGTATTTGAACAATATTTTAGTAGTATTGGCTAGCTATATGTAGAAAATAGGGGAAGATTGCCTTAGTGGTTTTGTTTGTATTCTTGCTTGCTTTGTGATAGTTTTCAACCCATTTCAAATGATCTTTTCATGGGATTTTATAGGGGTATATTGTTCATGGGTTGAATGTGCTCACATTAGGTTGACAAGGAGAAGGATGAGGAACCAAAAGCAACTGACTATTGGGGATAAAAATGCACATGGATGAGAGTGTTAAAATATGACACTAGTAACATCAGTGTTGTCTAAGTTGGGTTCTATTATCTTTAGTTAATATGGCCTAGGAGGATGGATTTACCATGGAGAGAGCAATCTGATAGCTAAGATTAGGTCTAGAAGGCTATGAATGACTAAGAATTAGTGAAATTATGCCTATGAGGGTTATGAAAGTAATTAGAAGGGACCTATGCATTGGGTGTCATTAGCCACACATAAGTTACCAATTTTTATATTTTATATGATTACGTTTTCCCCACATTTATTATAGTGATGCAATAAATCAAAATACTAGGATAAAGGAAAAATAGAAAGCATACCTAAACTTACAAGGGTGAAGATCATGAAGTTGTTTGATGTTGGGTGTGTGCAAAGAGAGCACACTATGAAGTGTGAATCTATAAGATAAAACAAAGAGTAGATCATTATTTACTAGATACACTATATCTAAAATAAGAACATACAAAATTGGGTAAGAGAGAGGAAGAGAATGGAATGAATACACCTCACCAAATACATAGACTAATATAAAACCTATTTTGATACTAAGTGATGCTGAGTGATACTAGATGTGTGTTGTACCAAGAG
This sequence comes from Torreya grandis, assembly GCA_037957365.1. Taxonomy (NCBI): domain Eukaryota; kingdom Viridiplantae; phylum Streptophyta; class Pinopsida; order Cupressales; family Taxaceae; genus Torreya; species Torreya grandis. The sequence goes on along the minus strand of JARHVA010004232.1, from coordinate 1,137,954 downwards.
TAATATCACAAATGAAGCTGCGTTCTCAATTCCCCAAAAGTGACTCAAGAATGCAAAATCTATCCCTTTAGCTCCATCATCACCTACTAAGTGAATTTATGTGATCATGTGTGTGGTAATCAATGTTTAGACTATGTGTCCAATCCCTCTGAATAGGTGGCTTATGAATATAAAGGCTAGCTAGTCCTTTAGCTCCATCATTTCCCTATGAAGTGAAGCTATGACCTGATATTGGTATAGATGTTTGTCATATGAGATGTGTCCTAAAGCCCATGAATGTAATATGATCTAATAAAGTTGACATGGATGTTTGAATGTATGATAGAAACTAAGCCACTTTTATCCACTTCAAAATATGGATATTAGGCTTGTATAAAAGCCACACTAAAACTGGTGCAGTAGGATTATATGAAAGAATGTGGAAGTTAGGCTTGTATGAAATCCACTCCAAAATGAAGCCAACCATCTATAGATGGAATAAGGCACATAACTATTGATAATGTTTGGGTAATATTGGACTCAAAAAGAAAAGAAAATAAATGTGCCATGCACATTACCCCCAATCACTGGTGTTTGAAATATGGATTATAATTTAGAATTTTTATCAACTATCATATCTAAAATTGGAAGTGAGATCCATCAAGTTATTCATGATGCCCCCTATATTTAGATTATTTGAGAAAAAGTGTACTAAAAACTATTAATTCTAAACTACTTTGACTATGCAAAACTATAGATGAACCTACTTTTCTACCTGCTTCTGAAAAGTTCATTTTTGTTGTTGTTTGGATAGGAGCACTAAAAATAGACACTGGAGGACTCGATGCTATAGTCCAATATTGGCATTTTTGTCCTAGGATAAATATGATGATTATTCTAACATTTTTATTATATGCATGGTTTTTTTTTTTGGTTTGATGTCTAGTTGTTATTATGGGTGTTCTAAAATCTTATTTTTTGATGATTAGGAGCTCTGATCTTTATGAAAATACACTTGTTTATTTCCTATTATTTTGAGGGTAAGATGAAGACCCTACAATGAATACCTTCAGAAGAAAGATCCCTACAAGTGTGTTTTGCTACAAAGGTACATGATACAATAGTGATAATCGATAAGATATCTCAAGATATAGTGTGGTTTGTAATGAGAGATTATTAGATCAACAGGGGTATGCCTAAATAGATATAACAATGTAATAACACATGTAATGTATTTAACTAGAACTAGAAGTTTAGTTAGTTATTAATTGTCAAGGAGGGATGGAGAATGATTTCCATCATGGCATCTAAGAAAGCAAGAATAATGCATGATGTGGATCATGGCATTGTAAACAATTGAAAAAGCAATCAAAAAACAAGCCTACAAGGCAAGAAGAAATAAGAATACAAGAGTGGCCAAGGGGATAAGCAAACAAGGGACATAAGAACATGTCACTCAAATTGGAAAGCAAGAATACAAATCATGTTCAAACATATATACACATATAATTAAAACAAGCAAGGCTGGCATGAAATCCATAATCACATAGAAGAGTAAAGGCAAAGGAAATTGGCAAATGTCTTAAGGTACACACAAGAATAGAAGTAAATGATATTGCTAAATGTCTTAAGGCATTTACAAGATATAATTAAAAAATAAGAAATATAATCACATCTAGCTACACAAAGTAAGAAAGGAAATCATGTAATATACTGGAAATACAATCACATCTAAATAATTAAAGCAAGAAGTGAAAGTATGCACGACATGTTAGTATAAGACTAGATATATGCTAATAAAATACACAAGTGTTTTATACTATTGGAATGTTGATATATTAATCTATGTAATCTAATATGTAATGTGCATCAACATGATAACTAAAGTGTGTGGTGTAGGAATTACATAACTCAAATGGTGTAGTCATATAGAAGATGACCCTAGTGGATATGTATATCGATATGTATCTCAAATGTAAAATTAGGATGCCACCTAAATGGGTAGAGTGAATCAATCAAGGATCTAATGTCACTTCACACACTTAAAAAAGATCATTTGTAGTGTGGTAATGTATATAAATCAACAAACAATAACATATAACAAAAAATGTAAGTCTAGCATAATAGTAGAGATGTAAAGCATGGATGATGTATACAATCAAAATATTTTTGGTGTTTTTAGATTATTTTCATATTTTTTTTTATTTTTAAATGTTTGAATATTTTTGAATTTTTGATCTATTTGAATGTTTTTAAATTTTTGAGATTTGAGCTATGTACAATCAATCATAGGAAGACCATGTATGATAAATCATAAGAAAGATATGTATAGGTAATGATAAGAAGAGATGATGATACTAATTGATGAGTCTCATGGGAGACTCCCTATCATGGTGTCCTCTATCAAGGAGAGGAATGGTGCGTGATCATGAAGCATGATGGAAATGCTGAGACTATGGCTTTAAAAGTTGTATATGTTGTAAATGCTCTAAAATCTATAAAGCAAAAACTAATTTTGGGGTCACACTATGTATTTGAGAAGTGGATATAACTATATGGATCTTAGGGACCCATGTAGGGGTAGGGGAAGCTCTCTAAACATGTGTTCTATGTGTAGACACATGAGATCTCAATGATATTGCCCTAGTGTGAGCATTGTATCTAGAAGTTGTCTAGAATCCTGAAGCTATGGAGGTGTATTAACTCTTTGTTACGGTGATAGATGTCTCAACTGTGTCTGAATCAAAACTGGAGGAACTATATTTGGTGAAAAAACTAAAACTAGTGACTACATAATAGTAGATGGCTCTAAAGTGGGGAATGGTAACTCATATGAAACTCCACCAACTGTAACAACTTGATTAGTGTGAATGAATTTCATGTATCTATAAACTATATAAGGTACTTCTCAAAGTTTTTTAATCAATAATCACCAAGTATCATATAAAAAACTCATGCATTGGGATCAATAGTGAATGGTGTGGCCACGTGTGTTGGATCAACTTATAGAGGAAGTACAATCTCACCTAATGAACTTTGTATGTGTCCACTAAATCCACTGATAATTATATTAATTAGGGTAATATCTTGCTCTAAATATCCCAAATGTTTCAATAATGTCATAGTTCACATGTTCATGGTTGATCTATTATCTATGAGAATACTATGAATATGATGATGGTGAATGTAAGCTCTAATAAAAAGAGCATGACAATCTAAATCATCCTTGACTATCTCCTACTCTAAGAAGGAGATGGAAGGTCTAGTTGTAACATTGGAATTGTATATACCAATCATGTTACTCAAAGGATGTGACTCACCTAAAGGTTTCTTATATGTATTTGGTGGTTAATATGCATGATATGCATGGTGAACCCTTGGTGTGTCCCCTATCTCTTATTTAGAATGCTATGGAAAGGGATATGAGAAATTTTTCAAAGCTTTATCCTATGTTTTATTTGCCTAAGGAGGCTCAACTAAAGTGCCAAGATAAATATGATTTTCATCTATCAAATCTTGTATCTTGTGTCTCAAACTAATGCATCTATTTTTTGTATGGGTTGGTGCCCTATAAAACTCAAAAAATGCATAATGATCATATCCCCATGGAAGAGGCTTTATTGGGTCAACTTCTCAAATAAGAGGGAGAGATATGATGTTATATTCAAATAAATACTATAGAACTCTAGTTGGAGAAACTGGTAGATTGGTAAAGGTTCATTGAGGAGGTGCTAATAAAAGCACATGTTGAGGGGGATCAGAATCTACATTGACTATCGATTGATTCTGACTCTTTCTATCATTCACATTGACCTTGTATGGGAATTTTTTGTTACTCTTGTTTTTTATTTCTAAAATACTTATGTACTTGATTTTGCCTATTGAAAGTAGTTTGACTTCTCTTTCCTTTAGTGTGTGACATAATTCAATGAAGGAAGAGAATCTTTTGAACATAGTTGATTCATGTAAAGCTAGCAAGAGACTCTATTTAAAGAGATCATGTAACTCTTGATCGACCATGGGACTAGTCATCTTAGATAGGATAGTCTTATATCAAAGAACATAATATATGAGATGCTCATTTGACCTTTGTTTATATTATGCAAGTTGGGCATATGGAACCTTGTCACCAATGTTAATGCTAAAATTAGCTAGGAACATATTGGCTAAAGGATTGAATGCATTAACTAACTGATTCGATAGACTATAGAACTATTGTAAAGAATAATCCTTTAAACTCTATGGAAATATCTTGGTTAGTAGCTAGTCATTTGGTACATAGTCTAATCATGCTATGTGAAAGGATCTCAAATATGTCCCTGAATCACCCATGATATCATATAGAGTGAGCTTAGATTGAACAAAACCTAGTGACAAAGGTGTACAAACAATGTGACATGCCAATGGTGAAAGTAGTATTAAAAAAATTTAAATCTTTCATAGGTCTAGAGGAACTTTTCTCAATATGTACCACCTTAGATTGTAGAGTTATTATCTCTTTCACAAGGGTTGCTACATCAGGAGACAAAGATGTACTAGCTATAACTAGTAGCATAGAGGTAGGTTGGGTTGATATAGGGGGTTTTTGAGATATAATTTCCAAACAATGTTATTTTTAAATGGTTGCTCTAAATGAATGGAAGACTCAACATGTTTAGCCTTTTTTATTTCTATGATAGACTGTAAAATAAGAGTAAAATCTCAGGGCTGGTCCCTAAGTCTTTCTCAAAAAATTTATAGGATCAAATATTTATTGAGGATAAATTCATTATTAATAATTGGTGGAATTTGATCAAGACTTTGATGTGGTGGATCATGAATATTAGTGTTTGTGTCATCATTATTATTCTCATATTTCTCATCATTGAAATTATCCTCATTAAAATTGGTGTAATCTGGATATGTAGGATTTATAGCTAGAACTTGAGGTGGTTTTTTATCTATGCTATATGATCAAGTTGAGGGAGTCTAGGTAAATTTAAGAGGGATTCCAATAAGTCTTTCACTTCATCTCGAAGGAAGAGATGCAAGGATATTAGGTGGCATAAGGAAAACAATTTGGATAGTGGAAGAAAGGATTAAATGGATATATTTTAGACAAGGAATTAGAATATGCATAAAAAGGATACGAAACTCACAAACATGTAAGGTGATACCTCAAGAAGCAATGGGACCTATTATATGCAACTAGGGTTTGAAAGATGATTATTTTGAAAATTACTATGAAAATTTGAAATTTAAAATGAATTTTTGAGTAAAATATACAAATAAGAAATCAATAATTTATTAGAAAATTGGTGATTTAAAGAAACCTAGTAGATGCAACTAAGGTTTTGAAAATAAAAATATTTTTTAAAATTACTATTGAATTTTGAATTATAAGGTGAATTTCTAATTTTATTAAGTAGGTAAAAAATTATAAAAATATAGGAAAACTTAGTAGGAAATTTACCTTAGGGTTTCTAGGGTTTTTATGCACAAATAAAGTAAGTCGAGTTCACCAAATGATTTAACAATTTTGGGAATATTGGTGTATTATTCCTAATTTAGTTAAAGGGTCTGAGTAGAAAAATTAGTAAATAAATATGCAATAATTAAGCTACTGATTTGTATAAATTTGATTGTAATTTAAACCTTTCTAAAAATAGTAATTAGGGATAGAGAATAAGACTTAGTTGGAAACTAATTGAGACGACTAAGATAGAGTCTAAAATTTTTTGTTCAAAATTAGGAAACTATCAAAAATAAATATATATCCTTCATTTTATGATTGGATACGAGAATCAAAATAAGACACTAGTGGCATTGATGGTAATCCACTTTTTCCACTATTATTTAGGAGACCTAAGCTTTCTAGGTTTTATTCATTGTGTCTATATGACCCTGTTTATGAAGTTTTGACCATCAAATGTCCATGAAATTCCCCATAGATATGATTTAGTCTTCAAACCCTAGACTTAATTATGCTTTGACAAAATATTGGAAAAAAGGTGTTAGTGTGTGTAAGATTCACGAAATGTGTATCCACACCCCTTGTGTGGGCATGTTGCCTACACACCAATACTTCAAAGAGGGATCAATCCATATGTAGTTATCCAAATTGATGTGATTTATGCAATAGTGTTTATGAAGATGCAAAATGATAAAAATAGGTGTGTTTATGGTGGCTAGGGATTGGTGTAAGGATTTGAATAAGCTGGTAGCAATATTGATTGGTTATATTTAGAGAATAGGGAAATATTTCCTTAGTGATTTTGCTTGTATTCTTGCTTGTTTTGTGATAATTACCATCCCCTTTCAAATGATCTTTGAATGGGATTTTATAGGGATCTATTGGTCTTGGGTTGAATGTGCTTGTATTAGGTTGACAAGGAGAAGGATGAGGAACCAAAAGGAACTAACCATTGGTGCTAAAAATGCACTTGGATAGGAGTCATGAAATAGGACACTAGTAGAATCGATGTTGTAGTCTAAGTTGGGTGCTATTGTCCTTAGCTAATGTGGCCTAGGGGATGGATTTGTCAAGGAGAAAGTAGTCTAGCTGAGATGGGATTATATCTAAAAGGTTATAGATGACTAGGAATCAATGAAAAGATGCCTATAAGGGTCATGAAATTAAGTAAGAGGGCCCTAGGGTTGGGTGTCATTAGCCACACTCAAGTTACCAATTTTCACATTTTATATGACTACAAAATTCAATGAACATGATAAAAAGCTATGACTATAATATGTATTAAAATAGAGTTTTTTATTTAAAGGATAATAACCATGTAAATAAATAAATATTTAATTTAAAAATTTACAAACCTATGTGTAAGGTACACTTGTGCCAATTGCAACCTCTATAATAGAGTCAAGACTTGCTGAGGTACCTAGAATATCACCAATCAACTAGATATAAATAATAAATAACAAGTTCAATTAAATAAACTAGTTAATTAAGTAAAAACACATGTAATAGAAAATAAAATAAATATTATTTTACAAACAAAAACAAACTAGATAATTAATATTAAACCTATGCATCAAGTACATATGGTGAAGAATTTTCTACAACAAGCGACTAGCATACCCTGATAGGAATTACTAAAGCTATTACACCTCACATAGTGTCTAAAATGCTAGTGTCATGCACTGCTAAATCTTTTACATATGGCATATGATTTGGTAGGCTAATGTCTAGCATGTTACTATCTAGCACTATTAAATCATATACAAATCACATACACTCTGACATACTAGTCTCCATAAATGTACTATGTGTATGTCACACTTGAATAGGAGGTCTCATACACTTCTTCCTATATGATGTGCAATGATGCATAAAAACTATACCATGAGTATAAAGAGGGACACTAGTACCTATATCAACATGACTACTGCCACTACCCCTGCCACCAATACCACTACCACTAACACCACCACTACCACTAGCACCACTTGTAGGCTAAGTAGAAGTCTTTAAAGTATACATACCATGATTAATCATAATTTGTGTCAAATTAGTAACCACCTCAAGGATGTCCATCTATATTTTATGATGTAAAATTTTAGGAATAGTGGCATGTGATATTGTTCTTCTATGTCTCAAAGGTCAGTTATAATGGTTTTGGTCCTACCTAGCACCAGGTCTATCAAATTAATACCCACCTCCCCTAGCTTGGGACACCTTCAAGTCAAAATAATTTGGAATTTCTTACAATACAAACTCATAATACATTTTTTTCAAAAAATATAATGGAACCTCATTATTGTTGCATGGAGGCTCATCAAACACCATCCACCACCTATCCCAAAAGTTATTTTTAGTCTCTACATAAATACACAAATCAATGTGAATGTGTTTGTAATTTTTTGGTTTAGGTAGGTTGGTTCTAGGTTTAATAAATAAAACACACAAATCTTATTTTGTTATTTTTTGTACACATCTTCATATGACAATTTATTAGAAGAAAATTGTTTTAGAGCCTGTTATAGACACTGAAATTGTGTCTACTCCCTTGGTCATCCTCCTCATCCTCTCTCCCCTTAGTCCCCTTCATCCACTTTGACACTCTTAACCCATGTCTTGTTAATTTGAAATAATTATCTTATTTTAAGTTAATAATTCTCTCTCTCTTGCCACCTCACCACCCTAGGATGCCCTTCTTTGGATTCCCTTCATCCCCCCATGACCCATTTATGACCTATTCCTCATCCTCGCACCCATTTAACCCCTCTCGACCATTTCTTACCCTGCCACTTAAACCCGGCAGTTGGGAAAACAGATGAAAGGCTATTGTTAGCCTTTTTCCTACCTTCCAGCCACCGACGTCGGTCAACTATCGACTGACATCGGCAGTATTTCCAGCATCAGTTTCCTTCATAATAGTTTTCTACATCTGTTATCTTCCCTTTGCCCCTACTCTTCATCCAACTATGGAATCTTACAATCTGATCAATCAATCGGCCAATCTTTCTTCCAGACCTCTCACTCTCTCTCTCTTAGGTATGCACAGTAGGCTTCTACACCAGCAAGCACAATAGGTATCAGGAGCCCCATCTTTTAATAATCTTCTGCATCAACAACAGGTACATCAGTAGCCTAGGCTCCTACACTTCTTCTTCAGCAGGCAAGAGGTAAGTACTCTTCTGTTATGTCATTTTCAATAGCTTAGAATGTCTCTATAATCAGCTTTTTGTTTATTGCTTCTAAGCCATACTATCACCAGACTAGACCCAAATCCTTGTCTCCCTATTGCTTCTGTCTTTTATTTGGTCCCTCTTTCAGACCATTCTTTTTGCCTGCAAAAACCCTATACAGAGCATTCAACCAGAGTCTCAGACCCAGACCCCCAGACCATTTAACCAGACCCATAGCCTTTCTCAGACCCATCCACAGACCAAAAACTCGTCCAGACTTCATCCACAGACTACTACCCCAACCGATGCCAACCGCAGAGACCACTACCCCCACTGATGTCGGTAGACTAACCGACATTGACAGACCTTGACAACTAATGCCGGTAGGACCACCGACATTGGTGACTGTGACTAGGCTAACAACAACATCTAGGTAAGCATTTTCTTCCATTTCCTTTTCAATCTTTAATCATTTTAGTATTTTATCATTCTGCCTTTTATCAAACATTACTTTTATCAATCAGTGGGTTGACATCCCTCAAGCTTTTGCTTCTGGGATCAAGCTTTTGCTTGGAAACGCACCATCTCCTCATCTAACGCCTTCTTTGTCTTAGTCTCTTTCTTTTGCAGGTGTCATCCTCCATAACCAAAGAGGAGTCCTCATGACATATAGATAATGGTGTGCATGACTTCATCCAGGTACATACAAGCCTTAGACCATCTCTCTTAGTTTCTTATTTCTATCTTTGTATGTAAAAAGTGAATATAGCATAGAAACACCTGTCTTCAATGCACCATTGCATCTAGTTGTGAAGTCACATTTCCTACTTCATTAACAATAGATTATAATGTATTGGAAAGTAAAATTTATGCACTACCAGATGAAAAATGATGCAAATTATTGATAATTATCTATAATTTTAATGTTTGGCATTGTATTGCTCATACAATTCAACTTCTTATGCAAAATCAAACTTTGGTAGGTTTTGTCTAACATTTTCTTTAATAAATGGATCCATCAAACTTATGTATATAAATTTTTAAAAAATAAGTTTTTTAGCCTATTTAAAAATTGAATACAAATTAAAATTTAAAATCCTAGTTCAATAAGTTATATAGAAATGAAAAAAATGAAAAAATAACAAACCTAATGTGAAACAATTTGATGTTGAATCCCATTGGTATAATAATTCTCTAAACCATGTGCATAAATCTACAAATTCATGGAAAAAAAGTTTTCCTTCCTTTCTTAGTTGTGGCTTCTTATTTACAACCTGTGAGAAGTGAAAAAAAATGAAAGGGCATTGATTTATTATTTTTGGGAAATTAGATATTTAATTCTTAAATAATAAATGGGTCTAAGTAAATAAAATTAATAAATAATGTGTTATAATTAATCCACTAATTTATTTAAAAAATTTATTTTTTTGCCTTTTCTAAATATAGTAATGAGTGAGAGAAAATATGACTTAGCTTATTCTAGGTTGTTACGACAGAAATCGAGTTTGATACTTGAAAAACAAGACTAAGACACTTTTGAAACATGAGATCTAGAGTTTTTTTTCTTGATTGGATAGGACTACCAAAAATAGGACACCTTATTTTTGGTGCTATGGTCCTGGTCTTGCTTCTATTGTCCAAACTACTCATAGAGATATGATTTTTTTGGATTTTGTTTGTAGCATCTATGTGAACCTGTGTACCAAATTTTAGATCCTTGTTATCAATAAAACTCCCTATAAAACTAATTCTTCATGTGCTTATGTCTTCTATGAAATTAAATAGAACTTTATAAAATAGGGAAAAGGGTTTTGTGTGTAAAGGATACGTTGGATGCACTTCATACCTCATGTGTGGGCATGTTGCCTACATACCAATACTCTGAGGAGGGATCAAGCTACATGTAATTCTTCCATTGATGTGATTGGTGTAATAGTGTGATGAAAATGTAAGTAAATACAAAACTAGGTGTACTTGAAATGACTAGGGACTATTGTAAAGGTTTGAATAAGCTTGAAATAGTGTTGGATGGTTGTACGCAGAGAATAGGGAAGAGTGGGTGAGTAGTCTTGCTTGTATTATTGCCTCTCTATTGTAAATGAATGCCAACCCTTATAAATATAATTTTAATGGCCTTTTATAGGGGATTTAATGTTCATAGGTTAAATAAATTCACATTAGGCTAACATGAATTAGGATAAGGATTTAGGAAAATATGACCATTAGGATTAAAATTATACTTGGACAACACTATAAATTGGACACCTTAGGTTTCAACACTCCTATCCAACTTGGGCACTATTTTTTAGAGGTAATGAGACTTAGGGAGATGAATCTAGGCCTAAGAGAACTGATTGGGTCTACAAGGGTTAAGTCTAGAAGGTTGTGGATGACTAAAAATCAATAAAGGAAAAGCCTTAAAGGGTTGTGAAAGAAAGTAGGACCTATGGATTTGGTATTATTATCCATATTTAAGTAACCTAAATTCACATTTTATATGACTACATTTTCCCACCCATTTATTGTAGTGAAGCAACAAAGTGAAATACTAGGATAAACAAAAAAAGAAAGCATACCTGAACTTACCTATGAAGGTGAATCTCATGAAGTTGTGTGATGTTGGATGTGCATAGAGAGAGAAGGATGTGAAGTGTCAATCTATAATATAAAAACATAGAGTAGATTAGTCCTTACTAGATATGTTATATCTAAAATAAGAATGTACAAAAGTTGGGTAAGAGAGACAGGAAGAGAAAATAATGAATACACCTCATCAGGTATGTGAATTAATACAAAATTTGTTGTCATGTTGGATTATGTCAGGTGTATGTTGTACCAAAATTAATATCATAAATAGATCTAAGTGCTCAATTCCCTACAAGTGGCTTAATAATCCAAAGGCAAGCCCTTTGGCTCCATTATTACCCACTAAGTGAAGCTAATGAATCATGCATATGTCAATCAATGTTTAGACTATGTGTCCAATCCCTCTAAATTGGTGGCTCAAGAATACAAAGGCTACTTATTACTTTGGATCCATAGTCACCCCATGAATTGAAGGTATGAAGTGATACTCATATGGAATAGATGTCATATGAGATGTCTCTTGAATCCCATGAATGTACTATAATCTGATAATGTTGGCATGGATAGTTAAATATATGTTGCAAACTAGGCCACTCTTTGCCATTTCAAAATATGGAGACTAGGCTTATATGAAAGCCACTTTGAAACTAATGTAATAGGCTTATGTGGAAGCCAACTCAAGAACTTAGGAAGTTAAGCTTGTATGAAATCCAAACTTAAGAAAATGATGATAATCACTTGAAGATGGAATAAGGCATGCAATTGTTGAGAATGCTTAGGAAAAATAAACTAAACTTGAAAAGAGAGGAAGACCAATGTGTCATAAACATTACCCCCAATAATTTGTGTCTATAACATGGATTTTGATCTAAAAGTTATATCAACTGCCTATTCTAAAACTAGAAGTGATAGCCATCATGTTATACATGATGCCCCATATATCTAGATTTTTAAGCAAAAACTATAGTAAAACATGTTGAATCTAGATTGTGTTGTACTGACAAACCTATGAATAAACTCACCTTTATACCTATTTGTAGAAAATATAAATTTTTTGTCTAGATAGGAGAACCCAAAATAGGACACCCTACTATCTAGTGTTGTAGTTCAACTTTAGTGCTACTATATAGGGCCAAATATGATGACTATTTTAGATTATCTATTATCTACCTAGTCATTCTACTTGGTCTGATATTTGGATTATGTTCTAAGTGTTCTATAATTTGATATTTTGACCATTAAGAGCTCTGATCTCTATGACAAAACCTTTATTTGTTACACCCTCTAATGAGGGTAGGAATGAAGACCCTATAATGAATTCCCTTATAAGAGATAGCCCTACAAGTGTGTTATGTTGTATAGATATATGATATAGAAATGATAATTAACACGATATATTGAGATATAGTAATATTTGTATTGAGATATTGTTAGATCAATAGGGGCATGCCTAGATAGATATAACAATATAAAATCATGTGTAATGTACTGAACTAGAATCAAAAGGGTTAGTTGTTAGTTTTTATCAAGGAGGGATGGAGCATGATGTCTGTCATGGCATCTAAGAAAGCAAGGAAATGTATGATATTGATCATGGCATTTAAAAATAAGATAAACAATCAAGCAACAAGCATATAAAGTAAGAATCAATAAGCATACAGGGGTGGCCATGGGACCAAGAAAATAAAGGACATAGGTACATGCCACTCAAAATAGAAAACAAACATACAAGACATGTCCAAATTCCACATACACATAAAATTGAAACAAGTAATGTTGGCATAAGGGCCATAGGTACATAGAAGAGTAAAAATAAAGGACATTAGAAAATTTCCTAAGGCACATACATGAATAGAAGCAAAGGACATTGGCAAATGTCCTAAAATACATAAGAGACAAGAAGGAGCTAGAAATGCAATCCAATAAGCTATGCTAAGCAAGAAGAGAAAGCATGTAATAAATAGAAAGATGGAATCACATCTAGATAATCAAAGTAGGAGTGAAAGTGTAAAAGACATATTTAGTATAGGACTAGGTATATGCTAAAGAGATACACAAGTGATAAATACTAGTGAAATGTCGATATAGTAATCTCTATAATATAGTAAGTAATGTACATTATCATGATAAATTGGAGTGTAGTGTAGGAATGAAATAACTTGGATGGTGTAGTCATGTAGAAGATACCCATAGTGGGTATGGATATTGATGTGTGTCTCAAATGTAGAAGTAGGATGCCCCCTCAATGGGTAGAGTGAAGTAGTCAAGGATCTGGATGTCATTTCACACACTCAAAGAAGATCAAGTAAAGCATGGTAATGTAGATAAATCAGCAAATAGTAGCATGAAACAACAAATAAACGTATTAACATAGAAGTAGCAATGTAAAACATGGATGATGCATATAATTGAAATGTTTTTTTATTTTTTTAATATATTTGAATGTTTTTGGATTTTCTGAAATAAGTTATCTACAATAAAGATAAAGAATAAATGATACTAACCAATGAGTCTCAGATGAGACTCCCTATCATGGTGTCTTGTATTGAACAAAGGTATCATGCATGATCGTGAAACATGATGGAAAGGCTGAGACTGTGATTATGAAAGCTATGTCCATTATAAATGTTCTAAAATATTTGAAGTAAAAACTGATTGTGGGGTCCCTCTATAACTCTGATAAGTGAATGAAACTATAGATCTCTTAGGGACCCATCTAGAAGTAGGAGAGGTTATCTAAACATGTGCTCTATGTGTAGACACATGAGATCTCAATGACACTACTCTAGGTATGAATACTATAACTAGAAACTGTATAAAATCCCAAAATGATGGAGTTTTATGAACCCTATGTACTCATGATGGATGCCTCAACTGTGTGTGAATCTATACTAGAGAAAGAACTGTAACTGATAGGGAAATTGAAATTAGTGAAGCTAGAATTGGTGACTATAAAGGGGATGCCTTTGAATTGGGGAGTGGTAACTCGTATGGAAATCCACCAACTATAATAACCTAATTATCATGAATTAATTTCACACATATGTGAACTATAGATGGTACTAATCAAATTTTTTGAATCCATGGGTATCCAAGTAACATATCAAAAACTCCTACATTGGGAACTATGGTGAAATATGTGGTCATATGTGTTAGCCCAGTCTATAGAGGAAGTACAATCTCACATAATGAACTTTATACATGACCACTAAATCCATTAATAACTATATATATTAGAGTTATATCCTACTCTGAATAGACTAAATGTTTCAATAATTTAATGGTGCACATGTTGACACTAGAACCATTATCGATGAGAATAGTGTGAATGGGTTGATTATGAATGTGTGCTCTAATAAAGAGTGAATTGTAATCTAAATTATCCTCAATAATATCTTGATTAGAGAAGGATATTGAAGGTTTATTTGGATCCCTATACTCATACACACCTATCATAACACTCAAAGGATGTGATTCAACTAAAGGTGCCTAGTATGTAACTAGTGCAGGATGTGCATGGTATATGTGGTGAACACCTAATGTATCCCCTTTATCTTACTTAAAATGTTATGGAAATGGTCTGAGAATATTTTTAAATCTTTATCATGTGTTGGCTTACCTTGTGGAGGCTCAACTGAAGTGTCAAGATCAAGTAGGTTGCCATCTATCAAGTCTTGTATCTTATGTCTCAAACTAATGTATCTATTTGTAGTGTGGCCTAGTACCCTATGAAAATTATAACATACCTATTGATCATATCCCCATGAAAGAGGCTTTATTAGGTTAACTTATTGAATAGGAGGGAGAGTGACGATGTAACATTCTAATAATTTCTATTAAACTCTAGCTAGAGAAACTGGTAGATTGGTAAATGCACACTGAGGAGGTGTTGATAAAACTACACATTGAGGGGGCTCTATAGCCACATTGATTATTGGTTGATGTTGATTTTTGTTATCATTGACTTTGACTTTGTATGGGACTTTGTTATTACTCTTGTTTTTTGTGTTTGGGATGCTTGTATACTTGAGTTTGCCCATTGAAATGAGTTTTACTTCTTTTTCCTTTAGTGTATGATAAAATTTAGTGAAGGAAGCAAATCTTTTAAACATAATAAATTCATGAAATATTGATAAAAGGCTCTATTTGAAGAGATCCTATAACTCTAGATCTATCATGGGGCTAGTCATCTTATCCAAGATAATCTTATATTGAAGCACATAGTCTATGAGATGCTCATTTGATTTTTGTTTCTATCATGTAATATGTGCATAAGAGACCTTATCACCAATGTTGATACTGAAATATGCTAGGAACATGTCAGCTAAAGGATTGAATGCATTGATTGACTGATTTGGTAATGTATAAAACCATTGTAAAGTATAATCCTTTAGACTTCATAGAAATAGCTTGGTAAGTAGCTAGTCGTTTGGTATATAATCAAAGCATGCTACATGAAAAACTCTCAAATGTGTCTTTTAATCACCCTTTCCATCATAAAGAGTAAGCTTAGGTTGAACAAAACCTTATGGAAAGGGTATATAAGCAATTTGGCATGCCAATGGTGTATGTAGAAGAGCAAAAAAATAAAAATCTTGCATAGGTCTAGTGGAACCTTGCTCAAGATGTAGCACCTTAGATTGAAGATATCTAATCTCTTGCACAAGGGCTATTACATCAAGAGATGGGGATGTACTAGATGTATCTAGTGGCATAGAGGTAGGTTGTGATGTTATAGGGGGTTATTGAGACATAGTTGCCCCTATTGTGTCATTTTCAACTGGTTACTCTATAGGAATGGAAAACTCAACTTGTTTAGCCTTTTTTATTTCCATGAGAGATTATAATTTAAGAGTATGATCTTGAAGATGTTCCTTGAGTCTTTCTCTAAAAATTTAGAAGATCAAATATTCGTTGAGTACAACTTCATTATCAACAATGGGTGGAAGTAGATTAGTAGTCTAATGTGGTAGAGCATGAGCATCAATATGTACAACATCATTGGTATTTTGATATTGCTCATTGTCTGAATCATTGTGATTAAAATTGGTGTAATATAGATGTGTAGAATCTATAGCTAGAGTCTAAACTAGTTATTTATCCATAGTATATGGTTGTGTTGAAGAAATCTAAGTGAATTTAGGAGTATTACCACTAAGACTTGCACTTCATCTTGAAGGAAGAGATGCAAGGAACTTAGGTGGCATAAGGAAACCAACTTGGATAATAGTAGAAAAGATTAAAATGATATAATCTAAACAAGGCACTAGAATATGCATAAAAAATATATGGAGCTCCCTAACATGTAAGATGATACCTCAAGGAGCAAAATAGGAGCTAATATATGTAACTAGGGATTAAATCAAAAATATTTTTGCAAAATACTATGAATTTTTGAAAATGGAAATTAAATTTCTAAGCTATGTAAGATAAAATTCAAAAATTTATGGGAAAATTAATGATTTAATGGGACCTAGTAGATGCAACTAGGGATTTGAGAAAAATATTTTTTTTGAAAATTACTATGAATTTTTGAAATTTGAAGTGATTATTTTATTTTAATATGCAATTATAAATTCAAAAAATGATTGGAAAAATTACTAGAAAATTATTGGGAGGTAATTGATACAACTAGGGTTTGAAAAAAAATTATTTCAAAATATTTTTAAAAAATTTCAAATTTGAGAGGAATTTTTAATTTTAATATTCAAGACAAAATTCAAAAATTTGTGGGAAAATTCAACTAGGAATTTACCCTAGTGTTTCTAGGGTTTTTATGCAAAATTTGAAGTAAGTCGAGTTCACCAAATGATTTATTATTTTTTGGAAAACTAGATGTTTAATTCCTAAATAATAAATGGGTCTCAGTAGATAAAATCAGTAAATAATATGCAATAATTAGGGAAATAATTTATTTAATCAAGTTATATTTTTGCCTTTTATAAAAATAGTAATGAGTGAGTAAATATGACTTAGTTTATTCTATGTTGTTATGACAGAAATAAAGTCTGATACAAGAGGAATAGGCCTAAAACACTATCATAAACTGAGATCTAGAGTTCATTTCTTGATTGGGCAAGATCATTAAAAATAGGACACTTTATTATCTAACATTACAATCCTAGTCTTGTCATTGTTATCCATACTACTCATAGGGATATGATTTTTTTGGGTTTTATCCATAGTGTTTGTGTTAGCCTATGTACTAAATTTTAGATCTTTGCTATGAATATAAGTCCTTATAGAGGTAATTCTTCATGTGCTTGTGTCTTTTATGTAATTAAATAGAACTTTGGAAAATAGGGAAAAGAGGTTAGTGTGTAAAAGATACACTATATACACTTCACATCCCATGTATGGGCACACTACTTACATACCAATACTTTGAGGATAGATGAAGCTATATGTAGTTCTCGTATTAAAGTGTTTGGTGTAATAGTGTGATGAAAATGTAAGTAAATTCAAAATTGGGTGTACTTTAAATGACTAGGGACTGGTGTAAAGGTTTGAATAAGCTTGAAATACTATTGGATGGTTATATGCAGAGAATAGGGAAGAGTGTTTGAGTAGTCTTACTTATATTCTTTCTTATCTCTTGTAAATGAGTACCAACCCCTCTAAATGGATTTTGAATGGCTTTTTATAAGATATTTAATGATCATGGGTTAAATGAATTCATATTAGGTTGACATGAATTGGGATAAGTATTTAGAAAAATATGACTATTAGGACCAAAATTATACTTAGATAACAACGCTACAAACTAGACACCCTACGTTTCAATGCTCTTGTCCAACTTGGGCATTATTGTCTAGAGGAAATGAGACCTATGGGGATAGATCTGGGCCTGAGAGAGCTACCTGGGTCTATAAGGGTTAACTTTGGAAGGCTGAGGATGATTGGAAATCGGTGAAAGAAATGTCTAAAAGGGTTTTGCAAGCAAGTAAGAGGACCTATGAATTGGGTGTCATTAGCCATATTCAAGTAAAAAAATTTTGCATTTTATATGACTATAGGTGTACTCCATAACTTATTTATAAAGGGTGTATCCCTTTATAAAATGTGTAAGCCTTTTTTAAAGGGCCTACACCCTTGAGGTTGGAGTTATAGCCCGAGCCTCAAATTTTCAAAACAAAGGGTATATACCTTTTGTAAAAAAACTTGTAAAGTTGGGGGACTGTCATGTTTTTTGTCCCCAAACTTTGTGCATCTACTCTGCACTCTAAACAAAGAGACACTCAAAAGAAAATAAAGGATTTTTTTGGGTCATTTCACCTGGTATGAGAGCCTGTGCTTATAATTTTTTATTGAATTTTGATGTATTGCACTTATTTTAATATGTGCTTGAAAAATTGGGTGAGATTTTGTATAATTATGTATACCTTTACAAAAGGACTATGTTTCATAATGTACTTTTGGTGGTTATAAATACACCTAGTGTGGTTGTACATATCCTTATGGAGGCTTATTTTTCTAACCAATAAGTGTATTCCTTATGGTTGTTGAATGCCACATGTATGTTTTTGTTGTCTTTTTAAGACTTAATTAAAACCATGTATGCTAGTGTGCATAATAAACCAGGGCTAGAGTTATATGCCATGTATAGATTGATACATGTCTTATATGATTAAAGTCATGTGTGACCCTTATAAATTCATTTAACTTCTTGGATGAGTTGATTAGTTCTCTATTTGTGCAAGCTTAAAGTGGTTAAAGTTGTTATATTATGGAGTATATATGTATATATATGTGTGTGTGAGCATTTATGCAAAAATTGGTAAAATTTATGTAGGTAATATTGTAACCCTATGGGATCTTAATTATTTCTCAACCAAAATATTATGATATCTATAGCCTTAGCTAAAGTCATCCTTTTCTAATTTTGGGTTGGATTAATATGGGTTTCTCTTGACTACCGGTTGACCTATATAGGTGGGCCAAAATGAGTTAAAGAGATAAAATATATAGGTGGGACAATATGAGTTATTTGATAATTGTTATAAAATTTATTAGGACATTAAGTCCTTAAAAGGTTAAGAAATGACTTATGTCTGGGAGGCTAGTTGGGAAGAGAGTATAATTGATTTACTTGAGTGATCATTAGGTTTTAAATTTTTTATTGGTTGGGGACTGATTTGATCTTTTTGGGTTGATAGACTTGAATGGTTGTTGATTAGCATTACCATTCCATTGATATGCATTAAGCCAACTTAATGATAAGAGTTGGAAGAGAAGGAACTTGAAATGAATTTTTGATTATCAAGATCACTTGGTGAGTTTTATGAATATTAAATCATTTTCTAATGGTTTTTTAAGTTGGGAATTACTCTCCCAAGTCTTATATTGGACTAAGTTATAATTAGAGTTATTCCATAGATCTTATGTGTTTTATGTGACTACCTTTACTCTTTTTTTAAGTGAAGTCTTAAATGGAATTAATAGGCATTATTTATATATTAAGGACCTAATTGACAACTTTGTGAAGTTGTTCTATTGTGATTATTGACAAGATAATTATATTTTCTTTGAATTAATAAATTGATTTTTGAATCAAGGTTGTCTTAAAGTGATACTTTTGTTGTTGAATATAATCTTTGTAAATAAGAAAGGATTAAAATATGAATTAAGGTTTAGTAGGATAAGTGAGGTTGAAATGGTATTTAAACTCATTATTGAGAATTGTGTGACACAGGTATAAGCTGAGAAACAACTTTGTTTCATGAATAATTCTTGTGAAACATTATTTTGTCCAAGGTAGTGAATTTATAATCAAGATCAGAAGGGTTTTTCTGAGTGGATGTTGATATAATAAATGATGGGTTCCTTTAAGCATCCTAAAAATTATAAAAAAATTTGGGGCTTTGTGTGTTTAATATAATTAATTACTATTATGGGTAGAATTTTTATAATATTCTATGCATATGAATTGAATACTTGGTGTAATATATGCATGCATGAATTATTGAGCTGATATAACACTCTTATGATGAGAAACAATTTGTTGAGTATGATGACTCAACATGCATAAGATGGCCATGGTTGAGCAAGGTTGTTCTAAGACAAATTTTCTCTTGGAAGGTGGTGTAATTAAACACCAAATGTAAAAAAATTGTTAATAAAACCTTATGATGTATTGTTGGAATTTCCAACAATGATTATAAAATTAGATATTGTTGTTATGACTGATGTATCCTAGGTAAATCAATATAAATTATTTTCTAAAAGAATAATTATTTATTGATTCTATGTGGCTATTTTTTTAATATATATGACAAGTAGTTGTATGTTTTTCTTGCCTTTATGTGTTACTATAAGTGACTAGTTACAACTATGTAAATGTTTAAAAAAAAACATTATGATCGGTGCTAAGATATCACTATTGGTTCCAAAGTGGTAGACTTGTAAGCAATACCATGAATTTTTTTTAGTTTAAATTCTATTATGGTTGGCTAAATGCAACCATCATGTAAAGTGGAAGTGAATAATTACTATGTTTTATCATATTGAGGTGCTATAATTTATGAATTTTAGATGAAATTAATGATTGTGGAAATTTTTAATATCCATGATAGTAACATTTGGCTTGAGCCTTGGATGTGTCCACCCTTTCCTTGGCCATACTATGTAGGATAAGCAACACTAGTCAACCCTTCACTTGTTTGGTCAAGCCAATTGGGGGACTAGTGATAAAATTTTATAGTTAAAATAAAAAGATAAATGCCTAGTGTTTTATGATAGCTTATTTAGATGATCCCTCATATGATACTCGAGGTATGATAGCCTTAAAAGGATTGAGGGTGTGAATCAAGCCTAGAGGGCTATGTGGGGGTGAATGTGACTAACTTTCTTGGGAAAGCTAGAGAGTTTTAGGGATCTCTTATTATTTTTGAATTGTGTGAGCCATCTAATCCATGAGATACTAAATTTTTAATTAAATTTTGAGACTTATGGATATATATTTTGGGCATTTTTATAATAAACCCTTCCTTGAAGGAAGGTGATGTTAAATTTAAGATCCCTAAGACTGATTATATGGTAC
The DNA here is from genome assembly GCA_037957365.1 of Torreya grandis. Taxonomy (NCBI): domain Eukaryota; kingdom Viridiplantae; phylum Streptophyta; class Pinopsida; order Cupressales; family Taxaceae; genus Torreya; species Torreya grandis. Next base: position 1,116,728 of record JARHVA010004232.1, on the reverse strand, counting down.
TTATGATGGATATTTGGTGTCATTTGGATGGCATCTAGACATCGGGTGATCCAATGGGATTCATGGACCCTTATGATTCACTTTTAAGTGTGCTTATGTGCTGTGATTTTAAAATACCCTTGGCATAAAATATCAAAATAGTTGAATAAACATTTGTATCCTATTCTATGTGATTTTTTCATTGCATGTAAAATAGTTGTATGTTATGTAAACCTCTATGTTATATGTGATTATGTTATACCACGTAACTTTATAGTTGTTTATGTTATCAAAATTTATTTCATAATTATTTCTTGTATATGTCATAGAAAAAGTGTGACTTTGTGTTGTTAACTCTTTATATGAAGCAATTTGATCATGAACTACTTTTTGATGTAATTTTTTTTCTTTTGAAGATAACCTATTTTAATTAAATTTGCTATGGTATAGTATTGTATTATGTGGTGTAATCCCACATTGTTGTTCTAGTGATGAGAATTGATGAAAGTGTGGGGTTGAGGGTAAATAAGAATTATATATATATTAATTTAGACTGAATATGGGTTAGGAAGTGGAGTCTCTCATAGGATGAAAATCTAAATTCCCCCTTTACATGAGGTAGTCACCCGATTCATTTGGGTGTGTGCATCATGTTTTCCATAAGTTGGTGTGGGATATTCATGAATAATGGTCATATTGTGGATTAATTTTTACCTTACCCACCTCTTGAAGGTTGTTTAAAAAACAACCTATGTATGAAATTCCTTGATATAGCCTTGTTAATCACTAATTGGTCCTATAAGTTGGATTCTTATGCATTACAGCAGGGTTGTACTTGATGTAATGTAAGCACATGTTGGATTGTAAATGAAAGAGTGATATATTATGAAATGGATTTTTTTTAATGGTAGAATATTATTGAAAGGGATACTATGATCTATTTAAATGTATGACAAGCATGTATGACTATGCTTGGAAGAAGTAATGTAAAGTCTTGATTAGGCAGTTTTGAAATTCTTAAGTGCTACTAAAAAATATTTGTAAAATGATGGTGGGATTCAGATCCATGTAAAAAAAAATAATGGAAAACATGTTAAAAAATTTGAGGTTTGTATGTGAGTTCCTAAGATAACCTCTCTAGTATTCAGTGTGGTTGTTGTGGGACGCTGCACTAACCCATAAATGATGTAAATTTTGGCAACCATAACAGTATAGTTAGCAGGTTGTTAATGTCATTCTAAGATGAATGACAAGTTATTATGTGTTAATCATAATCTAAAGTGGTGAAAGGACCACATAAAAAGTATTATTACTATGATGGTTTATATTTTATGATGAATATTACAAAGTTATGCTTTGGATATAACTAATTTTTGTGTAAAATGCCTTAGGTTTAGTGATTTTTTTGCTAAATTGGTTGTTATAAATAATAGGTTGGAAATTGAGAAAAAATAGTTAATATATTTCAATTTAAACTATAAAATTTCTAGTTTCTTAGACATTATGTTCATTTTATGATAAAACTTATAACATGAAACAACTTTAGTTTCAAAATTCTGATTCTGATTTTTGGAATCATGTTAAAATTCTATGAGAGAAAATAAAAATTTATGTATGAGTTCTCTAAAACATCAAATTTTCTCATATGAGGTTTAAAATTTCAAAAAGGTCATAGTATAATTGTTATTAGATGTTTTAATTTGATCCTTTCTCCATTGGTTATGGAAATTTGTGAATATTTATTTAAAGAAGCATTAACTAATAAATCTCTTATTTGAAGGATTTAGATTTTTCATTCAGCTACTATGTTTTTTGTAAATTGGTACGCTATTAAAATCAACATATGGTTGATCAAACTCTTAAGAAGGAAAAGAGAGAATCAACAAGTCCTGGTATAATGGGATATGTTGAGTGAAATAAATGCTACAAGGCAATATATGTAGTTACTTTAAACAACACTATCCATAATTGTTTTGATTTGTCACCAGAATGGCTCCTCATTAAGGGGAGGGAGATGTCATCACTTGATATTTGAATCTTTTTTATAGACATTATTATGTGTATTAGAATATTTTGAGTGTTGATCATCTGATGTTTACATATAGATGTTGATTTTTATTATCCTATAGAAAAGATATTGTTATCTTACAGTGACATACTATTATCCTATAATAAAATATTGTTATCCTATAGTAACATATTTTTATCCTAAAATAATATATTATTATCCTATAGCAACATATTGTTATCCTATGATTTAACTATTTTGAGAATAATGAAGTTTTATTCCTATTTTAGTTAAGGGTTTGGATTAATAAATCAGTAAATAATATTGCAATAATTATAGAAGATATGTAGTTACTTTCAACAACACTATCCATAATTGTTTTTATTTATCACCAAAATGGCTCCTCATTAAGGGGAGGGAGATGTCATGACTTGATATTTGAATCTTTTTTATAGACATTATTATCTGTATTAGAATATTGTGAGTGTTAATCATCTGATGTTTACATATAGATGTTGATTTTTATTATCCTATAGAAAAAATATTGTTATCTTATAGTGACATACTATTATCCTATAATAAAATATTTTTATCCTATAGTAACATATTTTTATCCTAAAATAATATATTATTATCCTGTAGCAACATATTTTTATCCTATGATTTAACTATTTTGAGAATAATGAAGTTTTATTCCTATTTTAGTTAAGGGTTTGGATTAATAAATCAATAAATAATATTGCAATAATTATAGTCCTAATTTGTATAATTTATCTATCTTTTATACCTTTCTAAAAATAGCAAAAAATTAAGAGAAGTATAAATTAGCTTAAAACAAGTTAAAACATTAGTTATAGGGTTTTAAATTGGATTTGTAAGACTAGAACAGTGTCACAAATCAAAATTTGACTTTCATTTTGTGAAAAGATAGGATTGCCAAAAATAGGACACCCTGGGGTTTGGTGCTATTATCCAAACTACTCATAAAGACTAGAATTTTTTGAGTTTTATATTTTGTCTCTATATGAGTCTGCCTATGAAATATAAATTACTAAATGTCAACATATCTCCTTTTACATCTGATTTGACCTTCAAACCCTAAACATTAATTGTTCTTAAATAAAACTTGAGAAAGAGGGTAGGTCAGTGTGTGTAAGATGCACTAAACATGTGATCCATACCCCTTGTGTGGGCATGTTGCTTACATAATAATAGTCTAAAGAGGGATGACGCCATATGTAGTTCTCTCACTTGATGTGCTTTGTGTAATAGTGTTATGCAAATGGAAAAATGCCAAATTAAGAGTGTTTGAGGTGGTTAGGGAGTAGTATGAGATTTTGAATGTGTTTGTAACTATGTTGGGTGATTGTACGTAGAGAATAGGAGAATATGCCTTAGTGTGTTTTTTTAGTTCTTTCTTGCTTTGTAATATTTTCCACCTCCCTTTATAAATGACCTTTGGATGGAATTTTATAGGGAATTATTGATCATGAGTTAGATGTAATCACACTAGGCTAACATGATGAAGGATAGGAATCAAATGAAAATTGTCATTTAGGATTAAAATAAAATTGGACAAGAGCACTAAAAATGAGACACCTTAGGGTCTGATGTTATAGTCTAGGTATGATAGTCCTATTCTATAGGCTTAGGACTTGGGGGGATAGAATTGTCTTGATAAATAGAGCCTAGCTAAGCTGAAATTATCATATAGAAAGCTATGGATGATTACGAATAAGCAAAAAGGTATCTATGAGCTTCATAAGACCATATAAAGAGGAGCTATGGCTAAGATGTCACAAACCACACTCAAACTTCTAATTTAGATATTTTATATAACTATATTTGCCCCCCTTTATTTTAGTGATGCAACAAAACAAAATACTAGGATAAAAGAAAAATAAAAAGCATACCTAAACTTACCTGCAAGGGTGAAGCCCAAAAAGCTATGTGATGTTGAGTGTACATGGAGAGAGCACATTACAAAGTGTAAATATGAAAGATAAAATAAAGAGTAGATCAGTTCTTACTAGACATGCTATGTATAAAATAAGAATGTATAAAATATAGGTTAGAGAGAGGAAGAAAAAGGAATGAATACACATCACTGGGTATGTAGACCACTACAAAAACTATTGTGCTATTGAGTGATATTGGATAATGCTAGATATGTGCTAAACAAAAATAAATTTTACAAATGGAGTTGAGTGCTCAATTATTTAAGAGTGGCTCAAGAATGTAAATTCTAACCCTTTGGCTCCATCGTCACCCACTAAGTGAAGCTATGTGATTATGCATGTGTTAAACAATGTTTGGAGTATGTATCCAATCCTTATAAGTAAGTGGCTCAAGAATACAAAGTCTATCTAGACCTTTGGATCCATCGTTTCCCACTAATTAAAGCTATAAACTGATATTGATATGAATGTGTGTCATATGAGATGGCTCTTGAAGCCCATGAATGCTCTATAATCAGAAAAGGTCAAGTGGATAGTTGAATGTGTATTTGAAATTAGGCCAATCTTAGCCATTTCAAGTGGTGGATGTTAGGATTGTATGAAATCCACTCAAAAACTGAGAACTAGGTTTATGTGGAAGCCACTCGAGAATGATTCCAACCACCTATAGATGGAATAAGGCATGAAACTAGTGAGAATACCTAGGTAATATACTAAAATCAAAAAGAAAAGAAGTTAAATGTGCCGCATACATTGATCTGAATCATTGGTGTTTATTACATGGATTTTGATCTGAAATTATATCAACTTCCCAATCTGAAACTAGAAATGAGAGCTATCATGCTACACATGATGCCCCCTATATCTAGATTCTCTAAGAAAAATTATACTAAAACTATTGATTCTAAACTATACTATAGTTGAAAAAACTATAACTAAACTTACATTTCTACATATTTTTGGAAATTATGAGGTTTTTACTATTTGGATAAGAGCACTGAAAATAAGACACCTTAGTGTCTGATGCAATTATCTAGGTTTGGTGCTCTTGTCCAAGCTGCTCATAAAGACCTAATTTTTTTTAGTTTTATTCATTTTCCTTATATGAGTCATTATATGAAGTCATAAGTACTGAATGTTGATGGAGATCCTTGTAGAGATGATTTAATATTCAAACCCTAAAAAGAGGGGGGTTAGTGTGTGTAAGATGCATTGAATTTGTGATTCACACCTCTTATGTGGCCACACTACCTATATACCAATACTTCAAAGAGTGATCAAGCCACATGTAGTTCTCCTACTCAATGTATTTTATGTAATAGTGTTATGCAAATACAAAAATGCTAAATTGAGAGTACCTGAGGTGGTTAGGGACTAGTATGTGAGTTTTAATGTGTTTTCAACTATGTTGGGTGACTATATAGAGAGAATAGGACAATTTTCCTTAGTGGTTTATTTGTATTCTTGCTTGCCTTGTAATATATTCCACCTCCCTTTGTGAATGACTTTTGGATGGAATTTTATAGGGAAATATTAATCATGGGTTAGATATATTTGTGTTAGGCTAACATGATGAAGGATAGGAATCAGATGAAAATGATCATTTGGGCTCAAAATATAGTTAGACAAGAGCACTAAAAATGGGAAACCCTAGGGTCCAGTCTTATAGTCCAGGTATGACAATCCTATCCTATAAGCTCGAGAATTGGGGGGATACAATTAGCCTAGGAAATAGAGCTTGGTTGAGCTAGAATGATCATATGGAAGGTTATGGGTGATTGGGAATAAGCAAAAAGATACCTAAGAGGGTCATAAGAGCATATAAAGAGGAACTATAGCTAGGATGTCACAAACCATACTCAAACTACCAATTTGGACATCTTATATGACTACATCCTATAGCAACATATTTTTATCCTACAACATGTTTTTATCCTCCAACAACATACTATTATCCTCTAATGACATACTATTATCCTATAGTGATATATTGTTATCCAGAAATAATATACTTTCATCCTGCAACAATAATCCTATAACACCATACTTTATCCTATAGTAATATACTTTGATATTGCATATTAATGATGCTATCAATATAGTTTTATATTGTGATGATTATATAGTTCAAATTTATATGTACATATGTTTTTATTCATGTAGAATAGATACTGCTAATGCCATGTTTGGTGATTTTAGGGCTCATAGGTACATGACCTAAGTTGGTGATGGATTTTGATAGTTAGGGTAATAATGGTGGAAGCAATGAGAAGCTAGGTAATACCATCACTTGATAATAAATATAATGGTGATGGGCTATCTAGTCTTTGAGTAGTTGTAGTATGCCTTATGTCTCTCTTGTTTTCTTGTTTTATTTATTTTATATTGATTGATATTTTTGTCTTTTTATCTCACTTGATTATGGTTGCGTCTACTTTTAAATTTTATTATTTTCTTTGTTTGGTGATTTGTGTGGGTTGTCTTGTTAATAAACTATATTTTTGTCTCAGTTATTATTTTCTTTATTCTAGCTACTTAAGGGGCTCAAATATTTTAATTATCATTTCAGGCCTATTAACTTGTTGCCTATAATGGATATTATTATAATTAAAATTATTTAATTTTAGTCTTATTATCTTGGTTTTATCACCAAGAGGCCTTGGAAAGGTTAATGCATGCATTATAATGGAGCGGGACGCCATGATGGCCTTAATTTAATAACTTTATGGACAAGAAGTAACCCATGCTTGATGTTATTTATTAAATAAATTATTGTTAGGCCATGATGACCATTAAAAGGGTTGTGGACTTTTTTCATGCTTTAATTTAAAAATAAAAATAAAGTTTATTTATTTTTAAATATATAAATAAATAAAAATAAGAAAAGCAAAAATAGATAAATAAGTGAAAAGTTTAATCTTTAAGGAAAATGATGGATTTTAGGGGTTGAATCTTCACCCAAAAGAGGAATCAATTATTTTTACTTGGGAAGAATGTCTTTTTGATGTGTTGATTTTTGGAGGAAATATCATAGAGGGAAAATGGTGTGTATGGAGAGTAATGTTTGCTGGAAATTCATCCCAACATGATTTAATAGCTTGGGAAAAATTGTGCCTGGGCAGGAGGGAGATAAATAGAGTTGGCCATGCAAGAAATGAAATAGATATAGGCAAGAGTTTCATTTTTGGTGAAGAGTAATCAAAGAGAAGTTTATTTTCTTTTTCATAGGGTAGAATTGTGTTAAGCAAGAGATGCATTATTTTTGTCTTGCTGTAGTTTATCTTTTTATGGTTGTATGGAGTTGGATCGATTCTCATACGTGGCTGTGAGTTAAATTTTATCTAGTGTACAGGGTTTAAAATAAATCAAATTTATTATTGAATGTTTTTTGGGATAAAATATCAAAATGTTGGTTATTATTTCTATTTTATTTATGGCTAGAAAATATTGCCTTAAAATGGCATGCTGGGTGTTTTATTTTCTAAGTGTTTTTTTTAATGGCCAAATGGGTGCCTTTTTTTTGGTGTAATTATTTTTCAGCTATTGGGGTTTTACCATTGTTATTTTCATTTGACCCTGGTGGTCTTTAATGACAACTTTTGAAAATATAGTGCTTTATCCAAGCTTGCCTATTTTCATTTTGGCTTATTTTGCCTAGATTTTGATGGGTTTAGAGGCATTAATACAAAGGAGCTAATTGATCTTATTTTACTTATTTTATGTTTATTAATTGAGTTAAAAAATGAATGGGCTACTACTTGTTCTTGGTTAATAAAAATAAAAATTGTAGATCTGTATGGTTCATCCTATGTTGGATGCTTTAATAGATCTAGAAGGCCATTATATAAGTGTCACTTGTAAAAATTTTGGTGTATTATTGCTAGCACTTTTGGTGAATGATGTTATGTTTCATTTATTTGATAATATTGTGACTATTATAAATTTTTCATTAATGGCTAAAATATCTTTCTCATGCTTTTGCCTAAAGCCTAAATGCCTGACTCCACCACCCAACTGATGGTTGGGGTAGTGATGGCCACCAATTGGAAGGCTCATAGGATGGGTTAGGGAAGTGTGAAAATCATTTGATGGATTATCTTTCATTCTAGGGTTTCATGATGTGTTTGAAGCTATTTTTACTAAGTTTCAATGATTAAATGCTTGTTGTAGCAACTTCTTATAATATAAGAGAGTATATTGTATTTTTCATGTAAATCCAAATTTGATGGAGTTGCTACTCATAACACATAGAGTTTTATCAAAAATATTTTTTTGGTTTTATTCTCCTTGGTTTAGCCTTTGAAATGCATATCTTAATTATTTTTTATTAAGTATTAAGACAAAAAATTGAGTTTCAATATGACTATATTTTGTTATTAAAATAGAGATATCCTACTATAGTTTAATGCTCCTCCTGCAGAAGTATTTTTGAGAGTTATCATTTTTGTTTGTTGATCCTATAGAATCTACTTAGAATGGTTATATATTTAATTATTTCTACAAGTCCTGATAAGGGACTTGGTATTGCAGCCATACATATTTATCCTAGAAAGATTTAGAAAGTTAGTATTGCAATCTTAATTAGAGCTATGCATGTAGAACTTGGAAGTTGGATTTTCTTAAATTGATTAAGGCATGAGTATATGATTAAATATGGTGCAATGATCCTTAAATTATGAGATATTGGTATAAAGATATGTATAGGGTAGTACCATTGAATATCTTATATATGTATGAAGTTAAATAAGCAAAGACAAACTTAGAAGCTTATATATTCCTATAAAATGATGTGTACATACTTTGTATTAGCTGATGAAATTATGGTTAAGACTTGATTTTGTTGTGCAATGATTCCTTGGTAGTAAAAGTTTTGGATTTTAAATGTAGTGCTATATGTTTTTATTACTTTAATATTGGAAATGGTGTATGAATGGAATCATATATGCATAACTTTGGTTATAGGTTGTGGTTGCATTATATAAATCTCAAACATGCATAGGGAATGATGTTCTTAATTATGCTTGCACTCTAAACAAAGTCATGCTCAAAAGAAAAGAAAGAATTTTTTTAGGTTGTTTCAAACTGAAGAGTTATTTTATTATCATAGGCCCACTTAGTCATCTCTATAGATATAAACATTGATCCATTTTCATAGACCAATGATATTGACATCCCAAACCTAGTGTAAATGTTTCATTATAATAACTTTATAACATCTTCAATCTTACACTATTTTGTTTCTACCACCTTTGTCCATCTTGTACACTCATTTTTGGTAGTAATAACATACTTTTCCTAGCTTAATAATTAGGGTTGATAACTGCTACAAATTCCAAACCTGATTGAGCAAATGGTTTATCAATTAAAATTGGCTTCAAGAGAATAACTACTTTATGTTCCTTTGTATTGAATATTTAACATTGATGACATTCCTTGACATGCTTATGATCATCTTTGAAAATAGTTGGCTAACAATATCTGAATCTTAGTATTTTTTAAGTTATTATTTTCCTAGAGGGGTGTCTCCTCCCAAGTTTCTCATGAAAGGTACTTAACATTTTAGTTGAGTCTTCCTTTGAAATGCATCTCAAGTACACTCCATAATTATTCCTGTAAAGTATCCCATCCTTGATAAAAAAAAGTGAGTTTCTTTGAGCCTCAAATATCTTCTCTATTCTCTAATTAGTATTGTAGGACAAGAAACATTAATTAGTAAACGAATGATTGCATCATACTAGTCATTTGGTTGAAACTATTGTTGGTCAACCTATATGATACTCAATCTAGAATTAGTGTTATCAATAAATTAAATTAATCTCTAACACCTAACCAATTTATTAATTTTTATTTTAAGATAATATTTTTGGAGTATGGACATCCACTTTCCTATTCTTTCTCTTAAATTCACATTAACATAGCATGAGTTTGGTAGTAGGGTCTAGTAATATAACATGCACATTATTCCTAAGAATATAATGTCTAATTTTTTTGATTGCCTTAACCAAAGCAAATGTTTGTTTATTAATTAGAGAATAATTTAAATTAGTATTTTTAAAGTTAATACTCAAAAATGAAATTAGATGATCACATTTATCAATTTTCTAAGTTAATACAACTAATGTAGTATTTTCAAAAGCAAAAGAATAAAGATAAAAAGATTTTGTAAAGTTAGGACTTATCAACATTATCTTATTACTTCCTTGATATCCTTGAAGGATTTTTTTATTTATTCATTCCATTCAACCTTTGTATCATTATTTAGCATGCCATTGAGTGGTTTCAAAATCTCTACAAAACTAAAAATGAATCTACCTACAAAATTGATCTTATCGAAGAAAGACTTTAGCTCTTTTCTACTATTTGGGGGTTTTATTTTTGATATAGCATTAAATCTATCTGGATCTATAGAAATCCCTATCTAGTTATCACATACCATAGTAATTTCCCTTCAGTTACATAAAATATTCTCTTCTTAGGGCTAAGAGAAATTATATATCTTAAACAGTGTTCAAATGCTTATTGTAAATGCATTATGTGATCTTACCTCTTATTAAAAAATAAAGTTAGATCATCCATATTTATAATGATACATTTCCCTATGATACATTGAAATTCATAGTCCATATCTCTTTGAAAGGTATATCCTAAATTAATGAGTCCAAAATGCATCCTATTGTAAGCAAAAGTGCCTCATTTTGTTGTGAATGCAATCTTAATTCTATCTTCTTGTTAAGAAGTACTTGATTGTAACTTGAATAATCATCTAGGAAAGACATCATGGTAGAACCACTAATAATTTGAATCATCTGGTCAAGTGATGGTAAAGGATAATTATCCTTTTTATAATATTTTTTTAAGTTCATAAAATCTATGCATAATCTAATATCTCCATTTTTATTTCTAGCTAGTATTAGATTAACTACCTAGGTATAGTGTCTAATTGGAAAAACTATTTTTGCATCTAATAATTTCTTGATCTCTTTATAAATCAATGGTTCTAAAACATGATTATCTAGTCTTTTCTTCTATCTCAAGGGTTTTCAAGATTCTTTCAAGGTAATGATATGGGTGATAACTTGAGGATCATAGATCTTAAAATCTTCATAAGACCATGAAATAACATCCTTGTATCTAGTTAGTAGGTCTCTAGAATTTATGGACTCTACATTTGGGCATGTTGTACCAAAGTTTACTAGTTGAGGCTGACCTTGAGTTCCTATGTCAACTAATTTATAATCTTTCCCATTTACTTTGGCAATTTTATCTATTTTAGCTAGCTTATCTTTATTGAATATTCATTCAAAGGAAATCATGCCTTTGGCAATCTTTTTATCATTTATTTGTAATATCTTGTTATCAATTATATCATCATCAAAAGAGTTCTCATTGACCTCATCAATAATATGAGACTCAAACACTCCTAAGTTATTAATGAATTCCATGATCTATTGGTCATCATTAAACACTTGTAAATGATTAATATTGTTAGGTACAAAGGGGCATGAGACCAATCAATGTTAAGCCTTTGAGAATATTGATTTGGCATTAGATTATCTATAGTTAAATCTAGTTCATCATTAGACTGGTATCCTTCTTTAGGGATTGAAACAATATTAAAATAATCAAAATAATCAATAAAGTCCCATACTATAAACATGTATTTCTTTAAATAAGATGATTTTCATTGATACTTGATTCTAACCTAATTGAATACTAGTTCAAAATCACCATATACTAGTAGTTTTTTAACCTTGTGTTTAATAGTAAATTATAATCTTAAAATCAATGCTTCATACTCTACCAAATTATTGTTGCAAGAAAACTAAAGATTTTAAGAAGCATTATATTCTTTCTCAATGGGATTAATTAAAACTATTCCTACTCTAGACCCAAATTTCCATCTAGCACCATCAACATATAATTTCCAAAGTCTAAGCATATCATGATAGTATTTATAATTACACATTTGAGGAGTGTCAAGGGTGTAAACTACTAAATTAGAATTAACCACATTGACCCTTTCATTGGTTTCATTGTATTCAGTGATCATATGCTTCATCTTTGGTTCCTTTTCAATCTAAATTTGATTATAAACTCCCCTCCATGGTAACCACATGTGACAACAATTATTTGACATTTATCCATTCAAAGCTTTGATCCAATATTTTTTAAAAAACATTCCATAAGCATCTAGAATTTCAACCACTTGAATATCAATAAATTTCTGTACTCTTGGTTCTAAAGAAAGCTATATATGCACATTTAATAATTCACAAATCACTCTAACTCTAGATTATTCTAATTAAGTCACTACTCTATCGTACTTAATAGGAGCTAAACCAAGATTTTAACAAATACCTATTAGCATGATATTTATAGAGGCATCTAGATCTAATAGACAATTATGCAAGTTTTTACCAAAATCTCTAACTTTTAGTAAAAAGGTGGAACCTCTATTTTATTCTTATACATTACTACATTTGAATTTGCAGGTTTTTTAGTTAATGATTCTAGCAACAAGTCTCTTTGTTTAATTATCTAATTAATTTCATACAATGTGCTATTAGCTTTAATTTTATTCATATCTTCTACTATGTTGTACATACTCTTAGTAGAAGAACTAGATAAATCAACATTATTTCTAGTGTTACTTCCCTTTTAATGTTATTAATTATTATCTACTTTGGGATTAGGATGAGTATCAATGTTGTTTGGTGGAGTAGAACTTGTCATTGGTTAATTTTATTCCTTGTTCCTCAATGGATAAGTCATCTTTAGATACTTTTGAAAATCATGAATCTCCTTTAAAGTATCTTCAGGTTCATTCTCATCTTGAAATGTAAAATCAAAGGTTTCCAATAGAAGATTTAGATGCCTCTAAAGATCTATATGTACCTACATCATTATCCTTATTAGGCACAAATTAAAATGTATCAAATTCATCTTGAAATACTTTAAAACCATTACATAATTCTATATAGTCTAATTCACCATGTTTTTTAGTGATATGAACTGTGCAATAATTAGTTAAAGCTACATCAAAAATATTTATTTTAGGTATGTTCTTGGTTGTAGATAACTCATTATTATTCATTTTTCTATTTTAAAACCTATTTTTAGGTTTATTAAACTTCTGAAAAGAATAGTTTTTATTGGAATTTTCCCTAGTGTTACCTACCTATTTTTGTAATTGAAGAAAATCAGTGCTCAATTTTTAAGCCATTTTCAATATGGAGTGATTTTCATTCTTAGATACCTCTGAATTATGGACTTGAGTACTAATAATATATATTAGCACCATAGCTCATTGATCTTGTAGATGGGATTCACTTTAGAGTTATTTACAAATCCTAGGTTCTAACTAGAATGGGCATGACTCAAAGGCAACTGGGTTAAAACTAGATTTTGATTCAAAGAATACATGTTTTGATTAGCGTTTGGGATGATACTCAAAATAGGAAAATTAGGGTTTATATTAAGAATATCATATTCTAATTTACCTTGGGGTTACATTTATCACAAATTTTCATAGCTTTAGCATATGCCAAAGATAATGTATTTATGACCCCAACAACTCTTTTTAGAAATACATACGTCATTAGATCTAGGGAATCCCTATAAATCTCTAAAGCTAAATCTTCATTAGGATTATAGGGAGCTATAGTTCTATTAAACATATTTTGAAATATAGAATAAAAATATCTAATGGTTTAATTTGAATATATTTTTGCTATAGTGAACTATTGATATAAAACATAAGGACTGATGATGTTTCCAAACTGATCATTGAAATAATTATTGAAATCATTCTAGTCGATGATGTAATTTTTAAGAAGATTAAAAACCAATCGTATCTTGTACCTCTAAAGTTAAAAATAAGAAACCTATATGCAACATATTCATGAACAATATTTGACTATCTTAATGAAGCCTTAAAAGACTTGATGTTCTCTTTAATAGTAATAATGACTATAGGAATAAATAAAGGTAATTATTTCTCTAAATTTCTTGGTAAGTCATGTACCTGACTAGGCACATTAATATAATATCTAACTAACCAAGCCATACGTTGATGAGGATTGAATACAAAAACAAAAATAGGTGAAGTAAGTTGATATTTAGAAAATCTACATTTACCTTTATTCACTCTTGTCTTCCTATGAATTTCTAAGAAAAGAAGAGGTAGCCTTGTCTTAGACCTTGACCTAATTCTTGTTCATGGTAGTTATAGCTTGTAAAATTCAATTATTATTAAAAATACAATTTAGAAACTTCATATTTTTAAAGAATGGTTCAATTTTTACAAATAAATAGATATCTATGTATATATTTATAAGTTTAAGTAAGAGTTGCATAAATTCATACAAATATTTCCATGAATGATTATATTTAACTATATTAGCTTAAAGATACATCCAAACTTGTGAATATTAGTGATCTTTACACAAAATTACTATCACTAACCTTAGACACATTAAATTCACAAATCTTAAGTAACCTTTGTAACAATTTCACATTAATATTTAAAGAATAACTATCTTTAGCTAAATAAGCCTAAATACTAGTCTAAAACCATGAATATAAATGATATTTAAAATTTTAAGCTTATAAAAGTACAAATCTATAATGGATCAACTAATATTTGAACAAAATTCACTAAAATTATCTCAATATACTTTAGATTCACAAATATTTAACTCAAGCCCTCCTTATGACACCAATTTATAGGTATGTTGATGTATGTAAATGTATCACAGTGTTCTCATAGTGTTGAAAACACTTATCAATTCAAAATTCAAAGAATCTTTTGCATGAGTTGTTATTTTTGATCTTCTTGAGATCTGTGGTGGAGTGACAACTGAGATATTTGACTATTTCACAAAATGATTATGCAAGTTGTTGTTGGGAGCAATCATGGTCATAAATTTTTGTGAAAGATGAATTTTTTTTAGCTAAATCTAATGAATATTAACCAAAATCTAAAATCTAAAACTCTAATCTAGCATGAATATTAATAATGAGAAAGTAAGCAATAATGATTTGATAAAAAAGATGATAAAATAGGTAGGGGTAGGTATAAAGAGAGTTTTTTTATTTCTTAGTTTAGACATCTTGACAAGATCTAATTTCATCAAATATATGCATATTCAAACTAGTATATGACATGGAATTACCAAATATTATAAACCCTATCATATACTAAGGAAATTTCTAAGGATATTTAAAAATATGCAAATTAGAGATTAGATTCACTTTGAATATTTACTTTAGCAAGATAATTACATTTGCACATCTTTTAGAAAAGCAATGATATTGAAATGAATATAATAACTTTTAGTCGACCTTGCATAAAGCTCAAATTAACAACTCTGCATTAATACATGCACATCTAGAATTCATAAAAGTAATTCAAATCTAAACATCAAAATAGAGACTTGAGCTAAAAGCCATGATAACAAATAAAGAGACAAAATGAGACAATCTTCATAGAATTCTCTTGCTTGTATTACTTGCTCCAAAATTTACATAATAGTTTTTCTCTCAAAACTTCCTCCCTTGTTCTAATGATAATACATTCTTTTATATGTTGAAAGAGCCACCTATGAGGTATTTTAGTTAGTCATTATAAAATCAGAATTAGATAAGTGTTAATTGTAGATGTCCTCTTATAGATATTCTAATATCAATGACATTTTTCAAATGTGACTAACCATAAGCCATGTGCATTACATATTACACATGCTTTTATAAAATAATATTTTTTTTTAAATTATTTAGATGATTCTGATACAAAATAATATTCTAGGTCAACCTTATTAAATTTGAGATACCCATGCAGCTATAACCTTTTGTTTTTGTTCCAAAGTCTTCTTAGATTTGTCATATTCTTCATCAATTAACTTGAGATTGATGATTGGATCTATGAATAGCTCCTTTATTTGTCCTGCTAAATCTTTGAAGATTTCAGCCATGTTACCCATGGATTCCTTGATGATCCTATAATTACCATTATTTTCATTTTTTGATAATATCATGTCCAAGATACATTTGTTGTTAGCCCTGGTGGTGCGCTTGCTTCTATTTTTGACCTGTTGGATGAATTTAGAAACTCTCAGCTAGAATTCTTTATCAATTATTAGGCTTGTTTGACTAAAAATGGTTGGATCCTTAATCAAACCTCATAATGTCTATATCCTTCTATCTTATAATTATTTTAAGTCACTTGAGATACCTTTAATGCTTTTAGACCACTTACTTATGTCCTTGATTTTCTCCATCAATATTATCAAGGCCATATTTAGGTGTGATGGGCTACCCATTTTGAGCTCAGAGATCTAGTTTTCCATTATTAACTTGATTAATGTCTTTACTTTCTTATTTGAACCTTGCCACTGATTGACTTGGTTCAAAGTTATAGCATGCTTATTATTCACCATGTCCAATTTGGACCTTATTGCCTACAAAGAACTTAATGTCTCATGGATAATAATTTCAAAACCTATTAATAATATCTATAGGTAATGATAGAATAGATTATTCTTCCAATATTTTATTCTCTTATTTTATCCCTTTGATGGTAGCATGTATCCTTTATGAATAGTAATAGGCTATCTCTAGAACATCTTATTCAAACATTGGGTCTTCCCCTAGTATTTATTCCCTCTTCTGAGTTAGGTGAACCAAAGGATTAACCCTTAGGTGTGGAACCTCCTGACCTTCCTCTATGACAACTATGTTAGTCACTCTATGTAGGATAGTAGTAGATAGAACATCCCTAATTCCCACTTAATATTGGCCTATATGTTTTATTAGAACCTATACTTGTGACTGGACTACTGATGGATTTGGAGGAGAAAGCCTCCTTTATTCTTCATTTTAAAATGCTATGATCCAAGGCTTTAACTTCTATTGTAAATATATGTCAATAGTCTTTACTATAGCCAATGAGTGATAGGAAGTAGGATGATTATCCAAACTTGGCTCATATATGAACCATTAAATTATATTTTGTCCATATATTGGATTATTTTCACTAAATAGATTGATATCTTTTAAAGGGGGAATGATGGCCATTTTTACTTTCTTTTCCATTGAGACAATTATAGTCTCAATGTTTCTATTGGGAAGATCAATGACCACTAAGTCCAATGACTTATATTTTCCCTTTTATTATCTATATTCCTCAACATTTTCCTCCTCTATATCTATGTTCGATTCATATGTCATAGAGAGAATTCTGAATGCATCTTCAAGAGATAAATGTGGAACCAACTATATCATGTGAATTTTATCTTATTAAGGCAAACCTTATTCTATTATTCCATAAGATTTAGTTGTAGAGGAGATTAATATATCTTCTCTTGGTCTCCTTTATTTAGGGCTATGTTCTATTTGTATGTCAGCTATGGAAATCGTATAAGGACCAACATCTACCAAATGATATTATCTAGGACCAAGTTGTCATTTGTCTTCCATCTTATGATCTCTCTGCAATCTAGATTCATGTTAGGAATTAAAACATAGATCAATATTAATGAATTAAAGATGGAACTAAAATGCAAAAAATACAACACAAAATCAACATAGATTTAACATGGTTCACCCAATATGGTCTACATACACATAAAAATAACTAGTTCTTTTTATTCAATCTAAAAAAATAAAGGGATAAAACCTATAATACATCCACTACAATATCCTCTTCACTCACATATAGTGTACTACCATAATTACCATGACCTCATATCAAAAGGAGGGTTACATATAGGGCAAAAATGCACAAACATAATTTTTACCGTTAGATCTATAACCTAATTTTGAATGGTCTAGATTTTCTATGAAATTACATAGTTTTACAATGCATTTAAAAAAAAATTGAGGGCACTACCCACAAACCCCTACTAGGGGGGTTTTCAAGTAGGTCACCACCACTAGACCCTCAAAGTTACCATAGCGGTGGGGGGGTGGGCACGAACCTGTGAGGAACTAGGAATTATAATAAGATCAGGTTCCACCATCTAATAATTTATGCTTTATATTATGTTCTTTTAGCCTTCTAGAAACTTCATAATAAGTGGCAACCTTAGTGTACACAAAGTCAAATGCACTAGGTTCATATTCATAAGGTACATCCATAAGGCCTTTACTCTTAAAGTGATCCTTTACCCTACCATTGGGATCCCACTATCTATGGTCATCTATCTACAAATTGAAATAAATCCTATGTTTTAAAGTAGCTTCAATGTGTCCCCATTGTCTAAAAATGGTTCTACCAATTGTCATGAGAATATAATGGAGAAGTCCCTTCATTTTCATCTTGTATATTCCATTTATTCCATTAAACAATTGATATGCTACTTCTTATTCTACCAACTTATATGACCTATGTACTAACAATTTAAGGGGGGGCACTTTTGGTTCCCTCTATTCTGATTATAGTGAAATTATGATATAGCCAAAAACACATTGTTTTAATGGATTTATTGACTACAAGAGTTATCCACATCATGGGGATACCATTGATGGATTGGATTAAATTAGGATATACATAGTTATAAATGAATTAGATATGGTCCCTATATTTGTAAATATGTAACTTTGAATAATATTGGGACATAGTTTGGGTTCCATTGGGGACTACTCTATTTGATTAGGGATTTTGGTTGTGACACATAAGACATCTAGAAAATATGAAATCATGAAGAACTCATTCATCTTTTGTTTTAATACCATGAATATTCTTAATTAAATAAATGCTAATGATTTCACCTAAAGGAGGTACCACCACTTCCTCAATAATTAAATACACAATAGGTACCCATATTGATTCCACATGTGTAGTATGTGCAGATCCATATAATTTGTTTAACATGGTCATAACCGTTTTGAATCTTGGTCTAAATTGGCTCACTAGGAGTTTCTTGTTATGACCTATAATGACCTTGTTACCAACATTGAACCATTTCACTAGAATGTCCATCATGGTATGTTTTTGGGCACATGCTTTAATAAAGGTGAGGTCTATTTGGGACCTAGATAGTTTATAATAGGATTCGAAGGCAAAAAGGCATATGTATGATATTTTTCTCAAAATAAGTTCATGGATAAGCATAACCTTATCAATTTTAGCATCTTTAAAAATAGGAGTAAGGAGGTTAGTGTAGTATAATACCTCTAGCTTGTAAACAACGTAATGAAGTCCTCTAAGCTGAATTTCCACGATGTCATCATATAGTCTATTTATCGATAGCATATTCTCCTATTCCTTTGTCAAAATTCCTTGGTTCTCTAAGGTCTAGAATAATATTGATCAATTATTATCTTTTGTATTTAGTGAAGAAGATACAAACTCTGTATCTTTGCAAACTCTACCCTCTATGTTTGATGACAAATATAATTCAATCATTTTCTTAAAAATACTTCCATAAGTTTTCATTATTATGACTGATCAAATTTCCCACTTATGAATGACAATTCAACACTTTTGGCTATTTGGTTAGACTCTTTTAATATTTTTGACTATCAAACTCTCTCTTCTAGTTTGAAATAGTGAATTCATGAACAATTCTATGGCTTTTTGATATGTTTGAGGGTTTTTATAAGGTTTAACTGAGATTTAATAGTAGCATATGCATTTGAAGTATTTGAATTTGTAATCCAAATCATATTTTGATTTCATATTTATACCTTTGCATGCTTGGGTCCAAAAAATATTTCAATTTGACATGTTTGCCTATTTGGCATCTGCTTGCCATGTTGTTTATTTAATTTTAAAATAAGACCATTGTCATTTCAAACATGTGTCTTCATCTTGTACCCTATGAAACTTAATTAAATTTTATCCATCAATCTCCTTAGGAGTCTTCTTTCCTTGAATTTTAATGTTGGTTGTTGATATTTGATCTAGGATTTTGAGATTATGATAGTTGGTAGCCCAGCATGCCTTATATGTACCCTACTACCAATCTCCATATAATTAATGCTCTTATGCCATTTGGTAGCCTTGCATGAAATTTGGCCTTATTGACTTGATTCACACCATCAAATACCATCTACATAGTTCAATGTGCATCGTCTATCTTTGATTTGTATGATCAAATGCACATCATTGATCTGCTAAACATATGATCAAATGTTAGTCATTGATCTACTAAACATATGATAAAATATGGGTCATTGATCTATTAAACATTCGCCATGATTATGAAACTTATCACCATCATGTTTTATCTTAGGATCCTTTGACATATTGACTTAGTTCTCACCATTAGATCTCCATCTGCATGATTGAACATGCACCATTGATCTATCTTGAATTATTGAACCTAGTTTTTGACACAGATAGTTGATCATAGTTTGTATGTAAGAATATTCATCATCTGTATTGATGCTGGGAACTTTGACTTCATGAATTTTGGTAATCACCCATGTGTGATTGATCCTTGATCTGATTGAGCAAGGTTTCAACACTTGGTGTCCTTATGTTTAATTCATACCTATAAATAGTAAAATAAAAGAATAAGCACTCAAGACATATAAAGACTTATCATAAATCTTAGACTAAGTGTAGACACTCAAAACATGCATAGTATTAGATGTCAAATCACCTTGAACCCTTACCTAACTTTGAGGCTAGTTGACCACCTAGTTGACTTAGCCCATTTATTAATTTACTAACTTAACCTTTTATTTCATTACTTTTTAAGCCATTTTCCTCTAAAACCTTGACCACTGATAGTCAAACTAACCATCAATGGTTATCTTGACCATCACGGTCATGTCTTCCAAGATTGTTTTAAAATCATTACCAATTGTAGGAGATAAGCATGGCATATTTAACAACTTCCATTTTATGATGCAAACCAACTTTAAAGCCTTATAATTAGCAAATTTCTCTTATATCCAATTAGTAACTTCCTCTTTCACATTTATTAACTTCATCCTATAAAAGGAGAGAAGTAGGAGAAGAAAAAGATCTAGAAATCTAGTAATTAACATCCAAGATATCTTACATACAGGTATATATCATCTATTAAATAAATAAGTAGCATTAATGGAGACCCAAATTTATGTTAGAATCTTTTTCTAAGGCCAAATTACTATCACTTTGGCCAAATTACTTTAGCCTTTCACCATCAGGCTACATGTATCTCAAGATTTTTTATTTTTGATCTATTCCATTTCTAACTTCTCTACCCTATCCATACCTATTTTTATCTTATTTTCCATCCTTCAGATCCATAACATCCCTCTACTTGACCAATTACCTAATCTACCATCATTTTTTTGAAGATTTATAGAATTTCATAGGTAATCATCGATGGTTAACCTAACCCTCGATGGTCACCTCAACCATCGATGGTCATCTAACCACTGATGGTTATCATAACCACTGATGGTTCACCCAACCATCGATGGTCACTATGGTATAAAATAATAGAAAGTTATTTTCACCCCCTTGACCCCAACTAAACCCTATTTTCTATGTTCCTACCTATTCATAGAGACTTTTCTAATTTTCTAAACCTGACACCAACTATCTTAGCATGAGTATTGACCCACTTTTTATATATTTAGTCATTTTGTTTAACAAGTAATTTACTTTCATCTCATCTTGCATGTATTTAATTTATAGTTATTAAATGTGAGTATTCTTTATTTTCATTTATATTAACTTAATTATTAGAAGTAGTAGATTGACAACCTCCTAGTAATCTCACACTTCTTAGATCTAGATCACGCTAGGCAATCCACTCAACCATCCATATAATAACCCCTTTATCTAGTGTCTTTCTTATCTACAAGTTATTCCTTCCAAATAAAAATGGAGTTCTCACCATCATCTAGATCATGCATGCACTTTTACCAAGTATTCCTTTGCACACCCTGTTACTAGTTTCATTACTTTCTTCTAAATTAATAAATGAGCAAAAATTAATCTAAAATTTTTGGCATGCTCGATGGGACCCAACATCCCTTTTTCTTCCTTTATTTTATGCTCATAGAATGACATCTAATATTTATTTTTTTCTTAAAATAAACCCTGTTTCATACATTTATTTCTTGCTTATCTTAGTTCATCTAGTAACTTAAAGGGAAAGTAATTAATCATAGTTTTCACTCTTTTTATCACATACTTATTCAAACCACATAATCAACCAACACATCAAAACATACTTGAGACAAGGCCTGACTAGGATTTCATCACCTAGTGGTAGACCTTACGCTTTCCTGGTAATCCTACTTGGAGGTCATTACCAAGGGAAAACCAACTTAGATCTTTGGTAGAGTATAAACTTTGAAATTGAATATAATTTATCTAAGCACTAGACACCCTAATCGTTGTAGTGTGTGAAGTAAGGGGGTAGGCCCCAATACCAAGACATGTACTGAAGATCAATATAGATTTTCTCTCTTGAGAACCTAAACATAACCTAAAACCAACCTTAGATTTCCTCTTTAGTATTAGATCTAAAAACCAATTTATTCTACACACTTTCTAAGTCATAAGCCAAAAATAATTTAAAAATAACCCTAGGTTGTTAAACATACTTGATTATATATTTGATTTCTTTGAGTTCTTTTCTTTTGGTTTCTCTTTGTTTGAGGTGTGAGTTTCTCATTTTTTCTCCTATTTCCTCTCATGGTCTTTACTAGATAATAGTTGAGGAATCAAACCAACCAACAACCACCTTCTTCTTCTTCCTCTATGGAGTATACCTTTTATTCTAAGGGTTCCCATTACTTTTATCCCCCTCATACTAGGCCTCCAATTATTACTGAGGGTGATCTAAATTTCACTACCTTCCTCAATAACAACCCCATGGTTCTTCATCATTACCTAAACACCTTATCTAACCTTACCCCTTTTTATTAGGTTCCTCTTATGGATCCTCCCTATAGTATGCCTTCCCATATTATAGTGGGCATCACCTAAACCCAACCTATGCTCACCCAATCCTCTTCTTCTTCCAATATCCCACTTACTACCACTCCTCAAACTCCATCCAACATCCCAACAAATAACCAGACACCTACTACCCAAACCAATACCTCTAACATTAGATCAAATTTTCCTTTTGTCACCTATAATATTTATATCATGGGGGTATATTTTACCCCTACTTCTACCATTCCCCTTAGTTCAACCAAACCACCAATTTCTCCCTCACTTTAGAGTTTGGTACTTTCTATACCAAAACAACTCCCACCTATCAGCACTATAGTTACCACCCACCAACAAACAATTAGTAATTTTATATCTATAGCCTAATCTACATCCATACCACCATCCACCAACCCAAACATACCCCTAACACAACACATATCATCTCTTAAATAACAACCCATTATATCTTACCAATATGTTCCTGACCCAAAATGATATATAGCACTTCCACCCTAACCACTTGTGCCAGTCAACCCTTATGGGGCACCATCCCAACCTCTCATGAATGCTTACCAATATGGGACTTATTCATCACCCTATATCACTTATCCATACATTGCTGACACCCAACCTTAATAAGTTTGGCCACCAAATTATTTATCTTTCTAACCTCAAATGGATTTGGTCTAGATGTTAATGGACAAAATGACCAAAATAGAGTCATCTATCTCTAGGTCTCATAACCTTTTATCCTTTGATAAAATATATAATGAACCCATCCATCCATTTGTTCCTATCCATTCTTATACTCCTTAATGGGAACTAGCCAAGTTTTCCAAATTTCAAGGCAAGGAGACCCCCAAAAACATTTAAAAGCATTCTACCATTCTTTTTAGTTGATTACATATGATGATGCTCTCCTCCATACCTTCCCCATGTCTTTATTAAGACCAACCCCTGATTGGTATAGTGCTCTTACCAAGCACACCATCTTTTCATTCTTCTAATTAAACCAAATATTTTTATTTCACTTCTTAGTAAATATATCTAAAAAGGTTTACATTACCAACCTTTATTCTATTTGGTAATTTTATGATGAATAAATTTTTGATTTCATAGCTAGATGAAGGGGTCTCATCAACCAACTTTCCTCCTCCTTACCCCAACATGAGTTGATTGAGATCTTCTCTCATGGTTGTGCCAAACATATTTCCCTCACTCTTCAATTTCAAACTTTCAAATTTTTTGATGATCTATTCACCATGGCACGTAAACTTGAAAACCAATCCATTGATGAAGGGGAATTGAAACTACATAACAAGAATTATAGATTTAAATCATATGACCCTACCTCCACCAAAACCACTAAGCAATCCAACCATCCCAATACTAAATAAAAAACATCCACAAACTTAGTGGTCCTCAAAACTACTCTATCACCAACTATCAATCGACCCCTTCAAACCAATTCTTCTAATCCTTCTTACCAACAAAATCAAAATCAAAACCAACCTCCTCTAAAATAATACACTCCCATAGGGGAGTCTCATGCTTAAATTTTAGACAAATTTCTTAAAGATAACATCTACCTATCAAACCAAACCAAAAATTTGATGCTTCTCACCTCGTGCCTAATTGGTATAATGAGAATGACCATTATACATTTCACTGAGTTATTGGACATGACACTAATAGATTCAATACCTTCAAAATTCTAGTTCAAAGCTTAATCAATAGTGGATAACTCATATTTTATAATCCTAATACACCTCCTAATTATTCCCTTGACATCTTCTGCAAACCTTTTCCCAATCATGTTCCTTCCACCCATCATCATGACAACAAACTAGAATCATCTCATGATGCACATACAATCAATGTTATTATTAGTGACCCCATTATTGAGGAGACCACTAACTCAACCACTTATTCCACCATTTCTCTCACTGAAGTAGTGGAGTCACATTCCATTCCTTTGGATACATAAAATGAAGGAATCAACCACCTCTCTCTCTTCACCTAATGAGACCTTATCTTTAACTACCTCTCCTTTGATGGAAACACCAAAGGAGATAACCTTTACTTTAGCCATTTATTCTTCTTCCACTTCACCTATTAAAGTGGTAGAACTTCCTTCCATTCCTTTGGACACCTAAACAAAGGAAGTAACCATGTTCATTCCTTCACTTGAGGACATTATACTTACTAACCCTATCATAGAATCATCCATTCCCTCTTTGTAAACCCTCCCACAAGAGAAGGATACCTCATCCACCCAACCACTAATTTTGGAACCTCCCATCAAGAACAAGGATGGAAGAACCATTCCCTCTTCTTCACCAAGGGGCTTAATCTTTGAAACCGATGACCAAGGAACCAAACCCATCTACAAGCCATTTTATAGAATAGTCCAAATTTTAGAGTTCAAATCTCAACCCAACTTTGATAAATCCACCTTTTCGCCTCATCTAGGAATTCCTTACCAAAACAAATATGAATCTTCAACCTCAATTAAATCTACCCTCTAACCCATTATTACCTCTTCATCCAATACCTCTTCCTCCAAAACCATAGGTGAAACATCCCAACTACCTCCATCTAACATTGCTAAATCTTCTCATGCCTCTCTTACCAAACCTATCAAGAATTTAGGAGTTCTTCCCATACCTATTCAAAATCACCCCTCTTTGAAGTTGGACATAACTCCATCTCATCCGCTAAAGAAACCCCCAACCAAACCAATTAAGAAGGTAGATTTTCCCAAACCTCAACCTCAAACTAGACCCATACCACCTCCTTCCCACTTGCCTTCTATCTTAGGATCCCATCCTTTTACCATCCCAATTACCTATTCTTCCTCTATTAAGCCATCCCCCTTCTCTTTACATAAACCTACACCCACCAAATCATTTAGTTCTCCTTCATTTTTAACTAACATATCCACCTCTACTTTCCCACCTATATCCATCCCCAATCATATAAATCTTCCACTTTTAAATCATTTACCCCATAATCAACCATAACTAAGAAATCCCAACCACCAACTAAAACCATTCCACCACTTAAAACTTCTAAGGTGAAAACTACTTTTGAGAAGGCTCCCATCCCTAAAACTATAAACTCATCACCTCTAACACCTTTGAATGAATTTTATTCAACCATCCTACAAAGTTTTTTCAAAATTATTCCATTAGCTTACCACCTATCAAACCATTTTACCCTTCCAATACCAAACTTGCCTAGTTCAATGATAACTTGATCTATTCATATCATAGGGCACTTGGACATAACACAAAGAATTTGAAAGATCTCCAAGCACTTTTTCATAGCCTATATGATGAGGATGATTTTTTATTAGATGGTCCTCTCTTATCCCCATTATCAACCCATCTACCTACCCAACCTATCCAATATTTACCCACTCCCCCATTCTCACCCAAGAGTGGTATGGAGGAACTAAAGCAACCATCATACTTGATAAATCCCCCCATCCACACCATTTATATGGCTACTCAATCATGGGTCCAATAAAAAGACAAGGTAAAGGCCAAAGTCTCCATTCCATAGACATACCCTTTAACCCCTCAACCTTAAAACCAAACCCAAACACCTACACCTTCACCTATGCCACCACCAAAGCCCAAATTATCCATTTTGGGACCCTCTCCCTCCAACCCTTCTAAATCCATCTAGTGTATAGTGTTGAAATTTTTTTACCAAACATCGATGAAGAAGATCCTTTATGAACTAATCAACACCTAACCCAACCATCATTAGGCACTTATATATGCTATGAAATCTAAAGAGGTTCAACAAAATGATCCTCAACCTATTGCACCTTTTGTGGGAGCCCTCCAAAAAATTTCCTTCGTCACCTTTCAGGATTCTGAAATACCTCCTATTCATCCTAATGATTATGATCCTCTTGTCTTTATTACTAAATGCATCAATCAAACCCATATAAAAATGGTGATTATTTACAGAGGAGATAGCATCAATATCATCTCCTCATATGATTATGACCAAATTTAGCTACCCAAGAACATCATGTAAAAAATTACAATGGTCCTTTTCACCCTCAATGATACTATGGCCACTACCTTATGGATAGTGGTCTTCCATATCTTCTTATGACCTTGTGTTATTACTAAAATATTTTATGTTATAAAGGGTGAGTTATAATACAATGTGTTACTCAAATTCCTTTGTATCCATGCTAGGTTTTGTGTCCTTTCTACTTTACATCAATGTGTCAAATTTGAACATGAAGGTCAAGTTATTACAATAAAATATGACCCTTTTCATTTTACCTCTTATAATATGACATATTTGCCTAATGATATTATTTTTCCTCCCTCATAAACCCTATAATCAACTATTAATAACACTACCTTACTACTAACCAAAACTAGCAACACTCCCACCCACAATAATGTTGAAGCTTCACGTATCTTATCTATCTATTCTTCCCAAATACCTATAGAGGATCCCTTAGAATCCACATTCCAATTTATCTCACTTATAGGGTATCATCCTTTATCCTTAGATGCTTTCCCTACTCCATAATAGTACGAGAATCTCAAAAATGACCCTTCCTGTGATCCCAACATTGGAACCATAATCCCTTTCAAGCTCCCCAATAATCAAACAAATTTCATCTATGGGGGACTTGATTGGCCACTTCTCACTCCCACCAATACCTAGTTTATCCAATGATTCACCTCTGACTTATCTTACCTCAATAAACCAACCTTTTCTAAAGCTTACCTTTATAGGTGTTCTTAGAAGGGGTTTGGTCTTAACCTTTATAAATAAGGAACTCATGAGTTACCCATAATCAAAAATAAAAAATCTCATGAGTCATTTTTCCTTGGGTTCATACCACCATAAGAACCCACCTCATTAAAACCCATCACCACTATTGACAAAGATATCCCATCCTCACCAACCCCATCTCCCTCAAAATTTGATGATGATGATATCATCCCATCTAACATTTTTATATCAATACCATTAGTTTGAGCCCCTTAACCTATGAAAAGGATGGCCAAACTAAATCCCTTCCTCTCATCCATCTTGAAATAATAGAGTAAGATTCTTTTACCATTAACACCATCCAACATCAGGATGATGATTATATTCTCACCTACTTTAATGCAGGGGATTCTTATATCATAAATACATTCCTCTTAAGAACCAAACAATGTTGAATGAATCCATCATCTATGTTAGCTTGGGTACTTAGGATAACCCCTATATCATCAAAATTAGATAATCATTAAATTCCATAAAGGAACAAGATTACCCTTCTTTCCTTCATGACCATAGCATAGTGTTTGCTTGGTCCTATCAAGATATGCCCAAAATTGACCCTTTTATTTCCCTCCACAATATTGTCACCCATCCTGAGGTTAAACCAATGTGGCAAAAGCTTCATAGGATACATCCTCACATCATCCTTCTAGTCAAAGAATAACTTAAATGTCTCTTGTTTGTTGACTTCATCCAACCTATTTTTATACACAATGGGTTTATAACATCATTACCATTACCAAACCAATAGGGGGAATTCACCTCTGCATCAACTTTCATGACCTTAACCTCACTTTCCCAAAGGATGACTTTCCTTTATTGAACATTGACTAACTTGTTGATCTTACAACTGGTCACAAGATGTTATCTCTCATGGATAGTTGTTTGAGATATAATAAGATATTGATTTCCCCCAAAAATTAACATAAAACTTATTTTATCACCCCATGGGGGAAATTTTACTATAGGGTCATGCCTTTCAGTCTAAAGAACATTAGAACCACCTATTATCATATCATGACCTATATTTTCATGATCTTATCCATAAAAAAATAGAGGATTATGTGGATGATCTCCTTGGAAAATATAAACATCACAAAGATCACCTATCCATTCTCACCATCATCTTAAACTAAATAATCCATTATCATGTCAGGCTCAACCCCAAGAAATGTATTTTTAGGGTCTTATTTAGAAAGCTTCTTGGCTTTATCATATCCATTCAAGGAATAAAAATAGACCCTACCAAAGTCAAAGCAATCTTGGAGATGCCTCCTCCTAATAACCTTAAGCAAATCCACAACCTATAAGGCAAGATCCAATCCATTTGTCACTTCATCTCCTAGCTATTAGATAGATGTCAACCTTTTCACCATCTCCTAAAGAAAGATATATCTTTTAAGTGTACCAAGGACTATCAACAAGGCTTTAATTTAAATAAGGAGTACCTTCTTTATCTACCCATTCTTATTCCTTCTATAGAGGACTAACCCTTCTACCTTTATATATCTACCATAAACCATTCTTGAAGGGTAATGCTTAGTCATCATGATGAATAAAACAAAGAGTAAGTTGTTTACTACATAAGCCACACATTTATAGAATATGAGACTTGATATAATCATCCTAAGAAACTTTGATTAACCTTAGTTTTTCTGGCCTCCAAACTCTATCACTACCTTCTTAATCATAAAACATATGTTATCACTAACACTGATCGACTCAAATACATGCACTCTAAACCATACCAAAACTAGTGTATGGCTAAGTGGCTCATGCTCCTAGTAGAGTTTGATCTTGAGTTCCTATATAAAAATTACATTAAAGGATAAGTCATCATTGATCAATTGAATGAAGCTCCTCTACTAGATATCCAATTATTTCCTCTTTCTTTTCTAGATGAGTCCATTGTAAATCTTTCTCAAGAAGAACTCATCTTCTAAATGACCATGTTTTTTATGGCTCAAAATACTAACATGGTGGAGGTGCCATAATATTTCTCATTCCCCTTAATGGTGAACCTCTTCCCCTTTCCTTCAAACTCAAATTCAAATTCACCAATAATGTGGCCAAGTATGAATCCCTGGTCATAAGTCTCCAAATTGCTCTAGCTTTAGGAGTTAAAATAATCAGTATCTTTGGTGATCCCTAACTTATCATTAACCAAGTAAACAAGTCCTACAAATGTAAAAATGATGTCCTATTGAACTAAAAATAACTCATAGACATACTCTTAGCATGATTTGATCATTACCTTATTTAGGCAATTCATCAATCTACCAATAAATTCACAAACACAATGGCTTCCCTTGCTTCCCAAATCCCATCTCAACCTACTAGATCTAAACTATTTGTCATCATACATCAATTTATCACACCTTCATATATCAGTTCTGACCTTACTACCATTTGTAGTATGGAAGCATCTCTTTTTGACATTTGGTATGTCTAAAATTTTAACTACCTTAACCTTGACATTATTCCTCCCAACCTTTCAAGGAATGCTTAGAGTACCTATCCTTACAACATACTAGGGGGAATCCTTTATAATTATGGCTTTAATGGCCTCCTTCTCCATTGCCTTCATAGTTATGAAGCTTCCCATTCTATCAAGGAAACACATGATGGAATCTATGCGGGACATTTTAGTGGCATATTCATCACTAAACATATCCTTCACCTTGGCTATTATTATCCTAACCTCAACCAATATTGTTGTGATTATGTAAAGAAGTGTGTCAAATGTCAAAAATATGCTAATTTACATCATGCACCAGGCCATAGCCTTTGAGTATCCAAATATTATTGGACTTTCTCACAATAAGATCTCAATTTTATTAGGGAAATTAACCCTCATTCTTCACAATGACACCAATCCATTATTACTACCACTAAATATTTTACCAATTAGGTGGAGGACATTCCTCTTATCTAAACCAAAGCCAAAAATATTGTTGATTTCATCATTCATCATATCATTTGTTGCTTCAATTTTCCCCATAAAATCATCACTAACAATGTATAATATTTTAAGAATAGGTAAGTTCAAGTCCTATATGACTCTTTTGGCATCAATTTAATCTTTTTCTTGCCTTATCATCCATGAGAAAATGGATAGGTAGAATCTTCTAACAAAATGCTCAATAAAATAATAACCAAATTCATCAATGTTTTAGGTTAGGATTGGAACTTTCACATCCATTTCACTTTATGGGCCTACTACACTAGAATTTTAACCTCTAAAGGTGATACCCCTTCCTCTCACATCTTTGGAGTAGAGGAAGTCTTTCCTCTCAAAGTCTAGATTCCTTCTCTTTGCATATGTTTGCACATGATCCTTTATGAGAGTGATTATAATTAGGAACATCTCACCCATCTTGAGCTACTTGATGAACATTACCTCATAACGCTTAACCATATTTGTGTCCATCAAGAGTGAACCAAGTGCACATATAATAAAGAACTAAAAGAGCAAGAATTCAATATCAGAGACATCATCCTAAAGGAAAATTGACATCTAACTAATATGGAGAAAAGAAAAAGAGGCAAATTTGCTTTTAATTAGCTTGGACCATACATCATAACCCATAAGTATATATTAGGAGCTTATCATTTATCCTCTCTCAAAAGAAAACTAGAACCTGAGCCTCTCAACACTTTGCATTTATGTCATTTTTATTGTTAAATAAGGGTTACATTCACCTTTTATCTAAATTAAGTTCATCCCTTAGTTCATGAAATTTTCACTTTCCTTATACCTTCAACTTATTCCTCTTGAGGATAATTTGATTATAACATAGAACTATGTGATTATCTGTCATAGTTATAGCCTAATCCTAGCCATGGATACCACAAATCTACCCATAAAATGGTTCCCATGGAAACTTTTCATCTTTAATCAAATGGAATCCAATGGTTAGTTGCCTCTAAAACCACTTTCTCTCATCTGTCATCAACCTTTTGTGCTAAAAGTCTTATCTCCATAAAGGAAGATCTTTAAACCCAAATAAAATTGTCCATACCTCAACCTAGCAATTAAAATCAAATTAGGATACCAAAATCTCACTTGGCTCCATATCTCTAGCATTGCAAACCACTCCCTTAAAGGACAAATTCCCAAAAACTAAATATTACCAAAAAGATAGACTATTTCTTTAAAGGATAGCTACAACATAAAAACAAATCCAAACTTAGACCACTCCCTTAAAGGATGCCTAAGTCAAAGATTGTCAAAGTAATCATTTCAAGCTTCCTACATCAATCAGTTTCACCCCTTTTATCAAAAACAACAAAAGATAAAAAAAAAAAAGTGGGGAGGGGGGGAGGGGGGAGTGGGGGGGATATATCACAATCAACATGAGCTATGAAAAAAGGGCTGCACTAAGCTCTTTCATATATATTTAGTAGACTTCTTACATCAATCAGTCTATACTTTGTATTAAGACATGGAATTATCTATTATGATTCTTAGGTTACCTATAGAAGTGGAAAATAACCCACATTAGGTTAATTTATCACCCATTTATCTTTTACCTATCACATACTTTCCCTTTTACACCCTCTAATAATCAATGGATTTTGAGCTTACTTGACACAATGTGATCAAGATATCATATTTTCACTCAAATCATGCTAATGTGAAGTGTTTGAAAGGCTTATGTTCATTAAGCCAATGTGACTTAGGTTTTGTTAGATCCTTACCAATGAACACATCATGCCTTTATTTCATTATCATCATTATTTTATGAAGACATGTGTCTCATGATTCTTTTATATTTTTCCAACATTTTGTTTGTTACCTATAATAACTTTCTATGTCTTCATTATATCCCAATATCACATATGATATCCAAAGATTCCAAATATGATTTTCATCACAACACTAATCCATATGCCTCACAACATTATGATCCATATCCCATCTATGCACCCAAACATCATACATATCATAAACCACATCATGAACATAAACAATCAAAACCATCCTATCTATCATCATAAAAAACACATCATCCCTTACATATACACAAAACATCACTTAAAACTATCAACATATCAAATTCAAACATCTAATCACAAAACACATTTTATTTCCTTCGTCTCATCATCCATAATCTATACCTATCAAAACATAAGATAAAACATATTGTCTTTTTCACATATCCTCATATATACACATCTCATCTCATAAATAATGGGGCATGCACATATTACCATTCATAAACCTTAAAACACACATCATACACACTCATAAATTTCAAACTCATGAGCTAACCATATATATATAATCCAATCCATGAATCACATCATATCAATAAACCACATAAACCATGTCATCTACCATTTTCCATATACATCATAAGCAATTATCCGTAAAGCACCTCATAACTATGAGATAATAGCCATGTAATATCTATAAACAATGTCATCATTCCCTTTAATATCAACATCTATACATCAAATAATCTATCTAAAACATAAAGTCACCATGATCATATGTACATAAAATCATCTAACTTATATCCATAATCACATCATGAACAACATCATTTTATGACCAAACTAAAAATCCATATTTGATTATATATATATATATATATATATATATAGACACACACACACACACACACACACACACACACACACACACACACACACACACACACACACACACACACACACACACACACACACACACACACACACACACACACACACACACACACACACACACACACACACACACACACACACACACACACACACACACACACACACACACACACATCCATCTAATGAACAAAGCATATACATCTATGAGAAACATCCCTCATAGCATAATCAAAACAATCATCACATATCTAACATCATACATACCTAAGCTCATGTCATCACTTATTAAAAAAGCCTTATTAAAACATCATAATCATAAGTCCATCCATCCTATCCATCATCATAATACATCATATCCTTCGCATGAACAAAATGTGAATAATAACAATCAATCTACATATCCTCTCATGAGCAAAAGTCCTCATATCATCATCATAATCACAATACATCAATATATAATCAATAAACATCAAAAACACCATAAACATCATAAATATCTATAAACATTAGAACATAATCATTATGTCATCAATATAATCATCATGTCATTAGTATAATCAAAATTCAACATCATCAATATGATAAAATGTCATCAATATAACCAACATAATCAACATATAATCATCATATACATCAATAAAGAAATACATGACATAATGTATCCATGTCTCTCTCACTAATATACATTTCACATCTTTGGCATGTAAGTTGGTACAAAAATTAAGAACATATACATATACTCTCTTTTATCGGGCCCCTGGGACACCACTATCACTAACCCCATCTACACCTGCACCTGAACCTACACTACCAGCTAGTGGTGGTCCCGTAATTCCCTACCTACCCCACTATTAAGGCCCACTATCTTTGAGTAGCTATAGATGGACCCCATTCCAAGCTAGCCTTATACTCTCCATATCTCATCTCTAATGGAAACTACACTAGCACTATATCATCATAATATCTTATCTCCTTAATGGTGGCTACGTATTGTGTCCTCACAACTATGTCTAGTGGTCCTTTTGCTATTTTTGTGGCCACTCCTACCCTCTATCTCATTTAATATCTCTCTTATCTCACTAACCTAAGAGATATCCTTGCTTAATCTCACTCTCTAATCAAGGTGGCAACCTGACCCTATAAGGTGATGATCTACCCCTTTAATATGGCCACCTATCCTTGTAACCTAGTGATCTAAGCCTATGCCACTATTAGTGTCATTGTTGCCTATCTAGCCTATGTTGGTGCCCCAATGGGATCCACATTTATGGGTTGATTCCCCTATCACCCTATCTAAACTTAGCCACTGTATATCTATTGTAATACTAAGAAGCATACCCATCCACAATACCAGCATCATCAATGGTAGCTCCTCAAAGTCCATTATAACATCCTATGATTGTGGCTTGAGGAGCTTGAACTCTACATCCTCTTTCCTATATCTAAGGAAATATAGTGGGATACCTTTCATCAATCCAAAATACCTCCACACTCACTCAAACATGATAAGATCCATTTCATCATCCCATCTTCCATAAATCTAGCACCATCTCTGTAGGGATAATGTGTGGTAGCTATACCCAAACCACCTAGTCCAACCTACATATGGCCTCCATACTATGTAACCAACACTAAACCCTCTAAAGCATCCCTAAACTAGTCAATATCTCAACCTTGACACCTACACCTACCAATACATAATCCCCTCTCCGTCTAGTAAAACCAACTATAAATAGCTCTTAGATGAATCCATCCAAAGGTACCCCCACTAGCCTCAAAACTCATACATGATCATATGCCCATTAGTGGAGCATGAACCCAATACTAATCCCATAATGCTAATGGGATTTGAAGGCCTATACTTCCCTATACAAATGTACTAATAAAATTGGGGCCCATCCAAACATAGTCCTCCCTAAAATCATCTCCACTATCACCCCTAATAATAGGCATAGAAAGTGGCTACTACTCAAATATGACACCATAAAATAGGACACAACCATCATCATCATCATGAGTAGGAATCTATTCATTAAGAGCCCTCTAGTATAGGGGTCTATAACTAAATATACTATAATGAAACTATGTGTGGACTTGGTCCACCCCGTACATCAAGTCCATATGATAGTCAATCTCCTCACTCTCTATATGGTAGATTGGCTCCCCACAAATGGGTAGCCATGTGATACACTAAATGTCCTCTAAAAGAATCATCATCTCCCCCATTGGTAGAAAAAATATGTTTTTAGCTAGGTCCTATCTTTTGATAAGGGCCACAATCATACCCTCATATTTTGGTAGGTTCCACTAATGAATCATCATGCCTAGTCTAACTATCTCCATATGTCTCCACTCCTCTGTGGTCATCGTATCTTGAACCTTAGAAAAAATATGAGGGATCTAATCACTCATCTAAAATTACTCACATGCCTACATAATGATCATGTTAAGAATGTATACTTAGTTATCAACATATAACTAAATAATAGCCTATACCCTATACCCTAAACCCTTTAAATTACAAAATGCTAAACCCTGAACCCTTCAAATCACAAAACCCTAAAACCTATACCCTAAACCATTTAAATTACATAAATTTCACCACCTCTTCACCCTATTTAAACACAACTTTTACAATCATAAGATCTTTACCAAACCCTAACTAACCTTTAACCTTCATTTCATAGCACTTCAACAAGATTTCAACACTATACCACTTTACAAACTTTTACCCCATTACAAATTTTTATCCTAACCTACCCTTAAAATGTTAACCATCAATTGTTAATTAAACCATCGATGGTCCCTTAGGGACATTTTACCATAGAAATTTACTAATTATGGTTAAGTTTAACCACCAATGATCATTGTGTTTGACAGTCAATGGTGTAACTCAAACCCTAAACCTCTCCCTACCTCTCTAAACTACCTAAATTACACACATTAGCCTACATAGACTTAATCCAAAACCCATTCACAACTTAATACAACCTACCATACTTAATTTCATCCATAACATTAACCAATTTCATCTAAAACTCAAATAGGGCATAGTTTTCCTTAAACCCTACCTAATACCATTACCAAATCCTATCCCTATCAAACTCAACTCCAAAATAGTAGTTATAACTATAATATGAATTTTAATACTTCCCCTACCTCATTCCATGATATTTGATGTAGTAAAATCCCTCATCTTTCCACTTGGATTCATCCTCATCCACCCTCCATCAAATCCACACTCGATCACTCCGCACACACAATCAGTGAATCAATCCACTACACCTCAACCAACTCACACATAAAAAGACAAAATGCATAAATTAACCTAAGAGAAATTATTAAAAGTCAAAAGTGTAAATGAATTAGAAATTCTACTTTTTATCACTTGGTTTTTAGGGTTTCCTTGACCATCAATAGTCAGGATGACCATCGATGTTCAAACCTAGGGATAACCCTAACCATCGATGGTTAGGATCCTCTACCTTCTTTTCAAAATTTATTGTACACCCCACCTAGGTGCTAACATTTTTAGAGATCACCTCCTCTCCACCAAACTAGAATTGGTCCTATCAGAGATTACCCTTATCTGACCAACCTATTTGACCATGTTCACCTTGATGTTGGAAATTTTTTAGCATAAAATTCACTTGTTTTGTGATGACCTTGACTTAATCATTTTGACTACACCAACCAATTTTTCCATGTTGAACTTTTTCAATTCACACCACCTCATGTGCAACCTGACCATTTGTGTTTTTTCATGGGATCACTTCCTACCCTAGATACATATACGCAATACTAATTATATCTACATGACTTGATACGAATGACCAAATTAGCTATGACCAACATTGTGGACCAAGTACCTTATCATATGTCTCCTTAACACATGACCTTATTTTTATCAATATTGGCAGCTTTAGTCTTTTTAAAATATTTATTGTTATACATAGTCACATTTTATATACATGTTTTCATTTCAAATTCCCAACCCTTTTGTGTCACCTACCTCATGACTCACCATTTACCACTTTATCAAACCCTGGCCTAATTTTACTTTCACCTCATCAATTCCTGAATTGAGGGGGAATACCTCCTCCCATACTCAAGCCAATTAGACCTTGATCATCAATATATTTTTATTTTATAGCTTGTTAATATAAATCTGCATAACAAAAAGGGGTAAAATGTAAACATTCAAAAAATACACAGTTTTAGATGTCAAAGTGCCTTAAACCCCTACCTGACTCTGAGGCTAGTTGACCACCTAGTTGACTTATCCCATTTATTAATCTACTAACTTAAATTTTTAATTCACTGCTTTTTAACCCATTTTCATTGAAAACCATAACTATCAATGGTCAGCTTAATCATTACTAGTTAGCCTGATTGTCAGTGGTCAGGTCCTTCAAGCCTACCTTAAAATCATTACCAGTTATATGAGATAAGCATGGGACATTTAGTAACTTCTATTTTGTGATGAAAACTAGCTTTAGAACATCATAATTAGAAAATTTCTCCTTTATCCAATTTGTAACTTCATCTTGCACATTTAGTAACTTCATCTTATAAAAAGAGAGAAGCAGGGAAGAAAATGATCCATAAATCTAGCAATCAATGTCTAAGCTATCTTACATATAGGTATTCAATGTCCCTTAAATAAATAATTAGCATTAAAAAAGACCCAAACCTTTGTCAAAATCACTTTTGAACGTCAAAGTACTGTCACTCTGGCTAAATTGCTTTAGCCTTCCACCATTAGGTTACAGGTATCTCATGCTTGTTTTCTCTGATATATTTCATTTCTAACCTCTCTACCCTATCCATACCTATCTTTATCTTATTTTCCATCCTTTAGATCCATAATATCCCTCTTCTTGACCAATTACCTAATCTACCATGACTTTTCTAAACATTTCCATAATTTCATAGGTAATCACCAATGATTAGCCTAACCATCGATGGTCACCTCAATTGTCGATGGACACCCAACCATTGATGGTTATCCCAACCATTTATGGTCACTTTGGTAGAAAATAACAAGTTATTTTCACCCTTTGACCCCAACCAAACCCTATGTTCTATGTTCCTACCTATTCATAAAGAATTTTCTAGTTATTTGGACCTAATCCCAACTATCTTAGCACAAGTATTAACCCATTTTTTTATATTTATTCATTATTTAACAATAAATTTACTTTCATCTCATCTTACATGTATTTACTTATTATTTATTGAATGCGATTATTCTCTTTTTTCATTTATATCAACTTAATTATTATAAATAGTGGATTGATAGCCTCTTAATAAGATTGTGCTTATTGGATCTAGCTCATGTTAGGTAGTCCACTCAACCATCCATCTAAAAATTCCTTTTTATAGTGTCTTTATTTGTAATTTATTTATTCCAAGCCAAATAGGAGTTCTCACCATTGTTTAGATCATGCATGTACTTTTACCAAGTATTCCTTTACACACCCTTTACTAGTTTTATTATTTGCTTCCAAATTAGGAAATGAGAATAAATTAATATAAAAAACTAAGGTTTTAATTAATTAATAAATTTGATAAAAACATAGGCTAAAATTAAACTAATATTAAGATGGAATAAAGTGACCCATCAAAAATATGAATCTATCTTAATAAGAACTTAGGCTAAGGAAATTTAGACTAAGATTTTTAACATCATTTAAACTTGGATTTAACTAATCAATTAAGGTCCAAATGATAACATAATGATGTGAATGGGACCATATTAGTTAAACAACTAAGGGTAAAATTAACATTGAAGGATAAACCCATGAACATTTGTTCATTCTAATGAAGATCCATTGATCCTGCAAGATGGAAACACATGGGCCAAATGTTAGGAACATTAGATAAGATCAAATGAAGATTATGTGCTATCGAGTCAATGTTGTTTAGATCAAAACATGATATTCAAAAATTCACCCTAATCAAGTTAAATGCCTAATTCATAGCATAATTTTCAAAATTTGAACAAGTGTCCTCATTTTCTTAGAAATGGGTGATGTTGATATCAACAAAGAGTAACATATAAGGTTTTATTTTTCCACGTTTAAAAAATCAAGATGATATATAATCCATAAATATCTACATTTTCCATATTTAATCTAGTAATGGGATTACTAGTTTGAAGGAGAAGAAATGTGTACCTTGCCTTGGCTTGAGTCCAATTTGAATATTTTGTTGGTAACTGACTCGAAACTAAGAGCATGTTATAGTAAATAATCAATGCATATAATCTAAAATTTAAAGTGTTTAAAATATTTAAATTTAAAGATAATTTATTTAGATTACACGTGTATCAATTCAATCACCTTGTATATTGGCAAGTTTATTTGAAATATGTATAATTGTAAGGCTCTAAAACCTAGAATAGGACAAATATATGTAAATTTAGACTATGCATATATATAAGTAGATAATGAGAGATTGAAGATACATGATTACAACCATGGAGAAAATTTTATTTCCCACCTAGTAATTAATATTATCTCAATTGTGCAACCCAATCATACTTATAACCTGGTTAGTGTGAGTGAATCAAGTTAACTCACACTATCAAACTTGTGAGGTTAGATGATACGATCACATCTAACT
Organism: Torreya grandis; assembly: GCA_037957365.1. Taxonomy (NCBI): domain Eukaryota; kingdom Viridiplantae; phylum Streptophyta; class Pinopsida; order Cupressales; family Taxaceae; genus Torreya; species Torreya grandis. Next base: position 1,076,842 of record JARHVA010004232.1, on the reverse strand, counting down.
TGAAAAATTGGAAAGATTGAGTGATTTAACCACCTCAACCATACCAAAAAAAAACCAACTAATAAAATATATTGGCTCAATATAATCCATAAAATTCTAACCTAGTGGGTGATGACACTCCTTGAGAGTGTTATGAAATATGAAACTAATTTGTATTTTCTAATATTAAATACACATTATGGTAGAGGAAAAATCACTAAGAGGGGGTGAATTAGTGAGCCAAAATAATCCAACTTTAATTTAAATCCTTACAAATACTTAATTAGATACCATAAGCATTCATGAAGCATACATATCATTCATAGTAATGAAATAGAGAGACAATGCAAGATCAAGAACATAACACATGACATATGTGGGAATTCCTCTTAGAGGATAAACCCAATGGAACCTATAATTTTACTACTATCTTATATTAATAATAACCAATTTATACAAACTACAACTAATCAAGGAACTACCATCCCTTGTTTAGTGATACTGCAATCCTATAAGGTGTTATAACCCCTATTTAGCTGAGCTACCACAATAATTAAACCTTTAAAAAGTTTCACCTTGTAAATAAGATAAAAACCCATAGATTTTGAGCTACAAAAATAACATATATTAACACATCCACCTTTGAACTGATATCTTCAACACATGATGATGGACCTTTGATTATCAATCTTCACCTTTGCTCACACGTAATCTGTAATAGCACTATTCTATGAATAGAATTATGACATATAGGTCATAAAAACCATTATCAATGTATTATTCTCTTCATCTCATCCACTAGTCACCCAACCTCTCCTTCACTCCAAAACTCTCACAAACACACTCCTCTACTAGGTCACTCACAAAATCTTGAAACCATCAACTTTGGTTTCACTATTTATGGAAAATTCATGATCATCACAATATTGGTCATCTAATAGGCATGCCTTAAAACTTAAGGAATATACCATATAAATACATGGCTTGACACCATCCACATATGTTGTCCATAGCACTCATGGGTCACCTTTAAGTAACTACACCTTTCAAAAAGGCCCTTGTAACTCTTATAGGTCACATAGAGGCCTATTCACCCATTTATCACTTCATCAAGAAAAAGAAGAGCATAAGACCACTATAAATTACATATATCCACTCCATATTTCCACATATACATCCTAAAATAATCATATTTAACTTTTCTCACTTCTATATATGCTTAAATAACTCAAATACTAACCTGGTGCAAAGAAACATCATGAATGAATACATAGTCAACTTATTAATCATTTTTCATATTATATATGAATTTTCAAACCTTTAAAATGAAAAAAAATGTTCCTAATGGAGTATAAAACACTCAAAAATAGATAATTCATCAAGAAACATCGAAACAACATCAACACAAGCTCAACTACTCTTTTCGGGTTACTTGTAGAACATGCATGAATACATAGTCAACTTTAAACTATCATAACCTTGATTGTACACACTTTTAGATATTAAAATATATATTTATATATGTGCCTTGGATTATTATAAAAATTATCTTTTTATTCCATGATTAAATTCTACTTTTATCAAAATATATGGCCATAATATAGAGAACTAGTTTTTCCTTTGTTAAATTCAAATATTCAAATGCAAATAATCACAATTAAACTTTAGTCATTATGATCACATATCATGCTATCACATCTTTAGATTAAATGAAAGACACTGATATTATGTAAACTTTAATTCTTTGTGCACCAATTCCAAAATGTTAAACTTCAAATAGTTGACCTCATCTCATGTAATCTAGTAAATTTGACCTCATATGCTTCATCAATCTTTTCAAGATTGTTCTCATTTTAGTCATACTAGGAAACTATCACTTTAAAATATTGAAATTAATTTTAACCAAATGATATCAATCAGTAAAAACACTTTCTCACCATTGATCCTTGGAGGAATTTTGATCTTTATCTCTATTTGATGTTAAACTTTGAATAATTAACCTCATCTCATTCAATCTTGTAATCTTGACTTATAACACACCATCAATCTCTATAGATCAGTTATGCCTTTATCATATAGTTTGAATCATTTAATAAATCTATATGATCACCTATTATCTATATTATCTCCATTTGGTCTTGGTATTTACCCTTCACAAATTTGGCTAAGTATGGGGACCTTTGCAAACTACCTAGAAGGCCAACTTTAGACCTCAATAACTTTTCCTACGTTTAGACACATGATCTAAAATTTGGACCATATTATCTAATCACATATCATAATCCAAAAATATTTCAAACTAATCCTAAAATATTTCATGTGTGAGATATAACTCTATTAATCTACTCACTCATATTTCTTATACCATAGAGCCAACTATGTCAAGGACTGTCTAGAAGGCCAACTTTACACATGCATATCTTTTGACATTCTTCATTACATGACCTAAAATTTGGTGAAAATAAACTAGGAAAAAAATATAAAAACCCATATTATCAATTTATACTCACATATCTATATGTGTGAAATATAACACCATAAAAAATCCTACACAAAATTTCTTGCCACATAACAAATTTGTCTAAGTATGGGAAAACATTGTCATAATTCTTGGGAGTTTAACTTTGAGAATGCATATATATTGTCTCAATTAGTCACATGACCTAGGATTTATTTTATAATATCTAGGAACAAATTTTATCAAAACCATATGACCAACTCCCCTTGACTCATCCACATGTGGCAATGGTAAGGTTAGCAAATGACCTACTCAATTTTTTTTCCACTAGACTAAACATTTCTAGATGAAAACAATGATAAAATAGATGAAATACACTCATTCACACAAGAAATAAAATATTACAAAAAATATTAGGAACCTATTTCACATCTTAAAATCATAATATTCATCCCTAATCATCCATAACCATGCAAACTTTGAAGATCAACAAAACTTTTCCAAGCATACTAAGACAAACACATTACACACTTTATCATTGTCACTTAGACTATGAAGTAACATCATCCAATAACTAGGAAAATTCCATGAAATCATCATGAAATCATTTAAAATTATCCAAAAATCTCCCCCTTTGTCATTTATGTCAACACCCATCAAAATACAACTCACTTTTCTTCTCTCTCTTTAAGCACTCTCATAATATGAACTTTTTCCCCCTTTGAGATAATGACAAAGTGGTCACCAATTTATCTTAAGGACTAGAAAAGATTAAAAAAAAGAGATAACCACCTTATAAAGATGATACAAACTCCCCCTTACCTTGAACCTACCTCTTCTTGCCTTGATAACTTCTTCTCGTTCCATGTCAACACTCTCTTCAACCAAACACTACAACCAATGAAGAAAGAATACACAAAAGTTACTAAATTATGATGGAACTCACCAAGAAATATCTAAGAGTAAATATACCTAAGATTTTATAGCCATTTCACATCTTGAGCATCTTTATATCTTCATACACCATGAAGAATCACCACACAAGCTTACTAGCCTCTTCTCTCAAGCCACCTCAGGGACCACCAACAAAACTTCATGCCATTCATGAAATAATAAATATGCACAAACTTGATAACACACCTTAAAATACTCATTCTTTTATCTTTTAGAGAATTTGATCAAAAGGAACACTTCTTCAAACTAGCCTATCTAGCCTCTTTATAGCCCTACCTAGAACTTGCAGAGCCCACAACTTTCTATTGACATAAATTCAACACCTAAAACTTCATATCTAATGTAATATCATATGCTCCCTCAAGAACACAAATTTTCATCACCATTCTCATCATCTATAACATATTTTATTCACAAACCTACTAGCTAATTAGGCCTCCATCTTGACAAAAATTTTAATATCTTGAAAACCACAAACCTTCAAATCTCTATGAAGCTTATTTTGATAACCCATTTGGCCCATTCAACTTATTAAGAAGCCTAAAATCTCAACACATAATGCAAACCACTTTTCTAGCAAAGCATAAAACCCTAGAAGCTCAAAACAAATAGAGTCAACAAACCTCTTTATAGTTAATGCATTCCTTTTAAACTTATTTTACACCTAGAGACAACCATGACACACTTCTAGACCAAACATTTAACCTCCATACCTTTTGAAAAACTAAATTCCTATAACACATTTTAAGCTTGCTTGTCATTAAGCTAAATACTAAGAAACCTGAGAGCACTAAAAAATATTCAATTGGTACAAATAAGATAATCAAGACATAAAAATACATGGAAGACATCAAGGTGAAGTGTACAATCATTTATAAGCATCAAAATCTTCTTGACATTTCATCAATCTCATTATGCCATCTGGAAACACCCATTTTGACCCTGCACTAGAGCTCCTTCACAAATCTATGGAACAAAACTCATGAACTTGTTTCTCCCCCTTAATTAATGGCATTCCTTGATTGGGATTATGATCTTGAGAACACCAAATTTCTTCTCCACAATAAATATGTCTCCTAAGAAGCATAGGTATAGACATCCTACTTCATAATGTCTTAGAATAATGTGAAATTAGGAGTTACCCATAACTTCTCATATTCCTTTTCCTCCTTACTCATCTAATACTTGTATTTCTTCTTCTTATTTTTAGGCTTAATATAATCAACATGATCAAACATTATAACATTCTCCTTCTCTTTTATGATTGGATTGACAATACATGGAGACAACATATATTCATGACATACTTTTTCATCTGTATAATATTCTTTGTAGTTCAAAATCTCATCACTAGATACTAACAATTAATGTTATTTGAATGATACTTATTGCAAAATTGTAGGATATTCACTTGGATCCATAATCACCTCAACACTATCCTCAACTAACACCTTGATCTTCTCTTTGAACTTGGTCTCTTCATTTTCAACATGAGTAGACAATGAGACATCTTGACACTTTTCAACTTTGTAGCTTTCTACACCATAGCAAATAGATTATTTGGACCTGCAGATTCATCATGACTTACACTTACCACCTTTGGTCTATATGATTTAACTTTCCTTATTTCTTGTACTTTAGGAGCCTATTGAACCAATTCTAACTTTTAGGCCTTTTCTTGCAGAATGTAGCAATGTCACCTCTTTGTTCATAGTTGTAGTAAACCATACTCATTGATGGAAACATAGTTTATCTTACCTTGTTTGGATAGAAACTTGTAATATGTCCATTATCATGACAAAAAAAATAACCTCTCCTTTTTGATAAGGACTGAACTTGTCTAATCTTATGTGGATAATGGTTTGTAAAGTGTCCCACATCAATATAGTTAAAGCACTTAATTTTTCTCACTCCTTTTCACTAATGACCCACATCATAGTCCCATATAAACTCATTTATAATAAATCTCTTAAATTATATATCCCTGTGACTAAACTGATTACATGTGTAATAGTAACCATTGAATAATTCACACCTCATGGAATTAGGTTGTCTGATCTAATTTATTTTCATTCTAACAACACCTTCATTGCTTGTTTGATGATTTATATTCAAAGTATGATTTACCTTGTTCACATTAGTCTTCATCTTATCTTGAGTTACATTATTTTGTTATTATTCATATCCAAGACTAGTTATCTCACTAAAATTATTTTGACCACTCAAAATATTCTCTAGATCACTTGAGATCTTTTCATATCACACAAATGACTTCACCTTATTAGATGTTTTCTCTAACTTAGATTTCAATGACTTATTTTCAATAACATACCTTGAATATTCATCTTCTTTGGATTTCAAGATTGTAGATAGAATTTAAATTTGAAAACTAAGATGATTGACCATATCTTCATTCTCCTTGGAATCTTCATTCACTCTTGCTTCAAACACACTGAATTTATCCTCATAGTCCCATAGTTTAGATTTCATCTTCTTATTGATCTTCTTCTCAATATTTAGTTCTTCAAGAGAATTTGTCAATGCATTCTCATAGTCCACCTCATCTTCATCATCATCATCATCATCATCTACATGACTCAAAATATACTCCTTTTCATGTGAGTAACTTCCTTTCTCAGCCATGAAGAGGGATTCATCTTCAACAGGACCATCATCTTTATGATCACACTTTAGGCCTTTGTCTTCACTCTCATCCGATGAGCTATAGTCTTTATTGGTATAGAAAATCTTCTTATTCTTGTATAACCTATTTTTATCATAATTTATGAAGCATTTATTCCTCTTATCATACATATATGTCTTCTTGTCTTCATCTTGGTCTTCATCTTGATCTTCATCATAATGCATATGAGGGCACTTTCTAGAAAAATTTCCTATCTATCCACAATTGAAGAATTTTAAGGGTAGTTTACACTTATACTTTATTTAACATATTTTCAATTAATTTTTAAACAAATCAATCATTTCATCCTCATCAATATCATAAATTCCATCCATTTTGGGTTTGTTACCTTGTAACTTATTCCTAGGCTTCATCTCTATCTCGAATGTTTATTCCTTATTTGGTGGTATAACATCATTCTTCCTCATCTCATAGGTAGTAAGGATGCCATGAAATTCATCCAAATTTGGTTGAGTAATATCATGACTTTCTTCTATAAAAGATACTTTAGGATCAATATTGAGAGAGAGGGACCTTAATACCTTTTGAACTATAGTATCCTCTTCAATGTTCTCTCTAAAACCTTTGATGATGTTTAAAATCTAATCAAATATCTATAGAAAGGATTCCATAGACTATTTTCCCCTCATATTGAGACTTTCAAATTGTCTTCTATGAGTATGTAGCTTAGCAAGCTTGACCTTTGAATCTCCTTCATAAATGTTCTACATTTTTCCCATATCTCTTTAGTAGATTTAAAATGGATTACCTTGGTGAAATTCATCTCTATAAGACCATAAGTAATGGAATTCATTACCTTATAATTATTCTCAAATATAGTATTATCTACATTACTATATGGAGGAATAGTAGGAGCAATATAACCATCCACAAAATATTACCACACATTAAACCCTAGAGACATAATCTATGTCCTTATCCTTACACTCTAAAAATCATAATTGTATCCATTGAACATTGATCCTTACTTAGTAGAGAAGCCTCCTTGATTACTACCCATATTTTACCTTGGATCACCTTCAAGTTATCAAGCCTTAACAAAAAAACCTACTCTAATACCAATTGTTAGACGTGAAATCCCTGAGATGTAGGGGTGAATCAATAAACCCAAATAATCCATCTTTAATTTCAATCCTTATAAATATTTAATCATATACCATAGGCATTCATGAAGCATACACATCATTTATAACAATAAACAAGAGAGACAATGAAAGATCAAGCACATAACACATGACATATGTGGGAAACTCTCTTGGGGGAGAAAACCCACTAAAACCTATAATTGGACTATTATCCTATAATAACAAGAACTAATTTATACCAACTATAACTAATCAAGAAACTACCATCCCTTATTTAGTTAGACACTAATCCCATAAGGTGTTACAACACCTATCTAGTTAAACTACCACAATAACTATAACTTTAGAAATTTTTACCTTGCAAGGAGAATAAAACCCCCTAGATGTCAATATACCACAAAAACATCTCTGAACACATCCACCTTTGAACTAATGTCATCAACACTTGATGATAGACCTTTGATTATCATTGTTCACCTTTGCTCACACATAATCTATAAGAGCACTATTTTTCCAATATAATTATGAATTAAAAATCATACAAAAAATCCTAAATATATTCTACTCTTCAACTCATCCACTGGTCACCCACCCTCTCCTTTTATCTACAACTCTCATAAACACACTTCTCTACCAAATCACCCATAAAATCTTGAAACCATCAACTTTGGTTTTACTATTTATAGAACATTCATGACCATCACCATCTTAGTCATACAATAGGCATGCCTTAACCCTTAATGCATATAACATATAAACAAATATATCAACACAATCCACATAGGTCAACCATAACATCCATGGGTCACCCTAAAGTAGCTACACCTTTTAAAAAGGCCCTTGTAGCTCTTATAGGTCATATGGAGACCTATTCACTCATTTAGAACAAAAAAATAACATAGGACCACTCTCAATTACATATTTCCACTCCATATGTCCCATTAGACATCCTAAAATTATCAAATTCAACTTTTCTCACTTTTGTGTATGCTCAAATAACTCAAACACTAACTTGGTGCACATAAACATCATGAATGAATACACAATCAACTTATTAATAATTATTCATAATATATATGAGATTTAAAACCTTAATAATGTACACAAATGGTCCTCATGGAATTTTTACACTCCATAATATCCAATTCATCAAGATACATCAAAACAACATCAACACAAGCTCAATTACCCTTATCAGGGTACTTGTAGAACATGCACAAATACATAGTCAACTTTGAACCTTCATTACTTTGACTGTACATGATTTCAGATCTTGAAATATATATTTAAAAATATATATAGATTTAATTATTATGCCATGAGAAAATACTATTTTTATCAAAAGCTATGGCGAAAAAATAGAGCACTAGTTTTTCCTTTGTTAAATTCAAATATTCAAATGGAAACGATCATAGTTAAACTTCAATCAATATGATTGCATGTTGTGCTCTCTCATTTTCAGATTAAATGCACACCATAAATATTATTTTAAATTTAATTCATATTTCACCAATTCCCAAATGTTAAAATTTGAATAATTGACCTTATCTTGTGCAATCTAACAACTTTGACCTCATACGCTCCATCGATCTCTTTGAGATTTTCCTCTCTTTAGTCATGCTATAAAAATATAAATTTAACCTCTTGAATTTAATACACACTAATTATATTGAACATTATGAATAATTTATCACTATTTATACTTGTAATAAGCTTTCTCTTTATCTCTGCTTAATGTTAAACTTTGAATAGTTGACCTCATCTCATTCAATCTTATAATATCGACTCAACATGCACCGTCAATCTATATGGATCAGCCAAGTATTTATCATGTAGTGTCTACCATTTGATCAATTTTTATGATCACCCATGATTTTTATAATCTCCATTTTTTCCTAGTCTTTACCCTTTAGAAATTTGGCTAACTATGGAGACCTTTACAAACTACCTAGAAGGCTAACTTTGGACCTCAATAACTTTTTTTGCACTTAGACACATGATATAAAATTTAGACCATATGATATTCTCACATAAGAGATCTTATAAATATTTAAAAAGACTCATAAAACCTTCACACATGTGATAAATAAATTAATTAATCTACTCACTCATATTTCTTATACCATAGAGCCAACTATGTCAAGAACTGTCTAAAAGGCCAACTTTGCACATGCCTATCTTTTGACCTGCTTCATTGCATGACCTAAAATTTAGAAAAAAATAAATAGGTAAAAAAATAAATAAAACCATATGATTAAATTCTCCTTTAACCTTCACACATGATAAATATAACACCATCAAAAATCTTGCTCAACTTTTCTTTCCACATTACAAATTTGGCTAAGTCTACGAAAACACTGTCAAAATACTTGGGAAGACAACTTTGAACATGCATATATTTTGTCTCACTTAGTTTCATGACCTAATATTTAGTTAATAATATCTATGTATAAATTTTATCACAACTATATTCCCAAATCCCCCTAACTCATCCACATGTGGCAATGGTGATGTCAACAAACTACCTACTCATATTTTTTGCCACTAGACCAAAAATGTCTAGATGAAACTAACGATCAACCAAATGAAATCCACTCATTCACATAAACATTGAAATATTATAAAACATGTTAGGTTCCTATTTCACATCCTAAAATCACCATATTCTTCCCTAATCATCCATAACTATGTAAACCCTAAATATCAACCAAGCTTCCTTCAATCATACTAGAAAAAAACATTACACACTTTATCATGTCACTTATACTATCAAGGAACTTCATCCACTCACAATAACACATCCATGACATCATCATGACATCATTGAAAACTCTCTAAAACATTATTTAGCATATACACCTTAAATATGTCTCTTCTTAAATTTGTGTATAGTAATGGTACCAATGTATAGAATTCTTCCATAACTTTGAATATAAATTATATAACTATGTGCTTTAACTAATAATAAATATGTGAAAATGTGATAAACTTTATTCCAAAGCATTCCCCCACTATATATGGAGAAATTTTAAAACTAAAATAAGTGCCAATGTAGAGGACATGTTTCCAAAACGTGCCCCCATTGAATTTAGGTGTGTCGAATAATAAATAAATGTTGAGAACATGCTTCCAAAGCATGACCTCATTGAATCTAAAACTTTTAATTTGTGGAATAATTTTCTATATGAAATTCCCCAACTAAATCTTTTTTTTTAATTTGACAAATGTGAATAAGTTTCAATAACATGCTTCTAAAGCATTTCCCTACTGAATCTAAATTTTTTGACAAATTTGAATAAGTATAGATAACATGCTTCTAAAGCATGCCCACACTACACATAAAAATCATGCCAAATGTGGAGAATATGCATATATTACATTCCCCCATTGATATTTCCTCAGTTTAGATGAGGTAATAATATAATCTTATATTTAACTCACCTCAAAAAGATAATACAACTATATAATCTATGAATGGAACCATGTAGCACATAGAATAACACGTCTAGGTAAATATAACATTGAAGTACATAGAACAATGTTATCACATGAAGGCCTAAGTTGTGTGATAAATATTGTGAATAAATATAAATGGTAATAATATAGTATTAATAATAAAATAAGTACATGCACAAGAGAAATTAAAATAAATTCAACATAAAATGGTCCTAGGATACTGTAAATAAGGGGAAGGTTGAAATGTTGCACAATCAAAGGGAAATGACTTAGTCAAATGTCCACAAAATCAAGAATTACATATTTAAATGTCTAATAAAACACACATATACATGTGTATAAAAATAAAGGAGTGTATTTAAATGCTTGAATAATTAAGATAATAACAAATCAATGCACTCAAAGAAGTGCATAAATGAAAGCATAAGCAACTACCATAAACACATCATAGTAGCCCATGGATCAAATGAGTTAGCAAAAAATGTCAAGTGCATAGTATATCAAGTACCTTGAGAAATATATAATAATGGATAAAGTAATGTGTAAGTCCATATAATCTCAAACATGATAATGAAAAGTGATCCTTGAACCATATAACATGTGTATATCAAGACCAAAGAAGTGGATTCCCCCCAATGTCCACATGAAATGAGTAGAGGGAAGATATGAAATAAGAATAGATATGTATTTGTGTATTCCTATATCAAACTCACATATAGGTGTGAATAAAATTTATATGTAGAAGTAAATGATATGTCATTCATTAACACAAAACTAATATATAGATGTTAAGGAGCTAATATAAAATGTTTTATGATGAAAATGTTTTTGGGGTTTTGAATATTTTTTTGATATTTTTGAATTTTTTTTAATATTATGAAGAGTAAATATCATCCTATGATCTCATCCAAATCATTATCATATGTATCTCCCCACTTAAAACCTGGTGTAAGGTATTTATGGTACTGCCAAGGAGCATGTATAGGTGCAATATTTGTCATTATAGTATATGTGACGCTTTGTGTGTGTATAATAGGACTCTAAGGTCATGAAGTATAAATATAAGGAATATGGGTTTGTTTAAACCATATTTGTGTGATATATGGTTATTTTGAATAAAAATAGTATAAAACCATTTAGGTGCTTGGGATGTTTGAATATGATTCTTAACAGAAGTTAGGATTTTTTTAATCCACTTTATGTCTTTGATGTAATAGTATCTCAATTAATAGCCCCTTATTAAAGTATATTCCCTTTTGCTTACCCTTTTATAGTGGATTAACCTTAGTAGGTCTGATATCTAGCATCTTGAGTATAATTTTTTCTTGTTCAAGAGGATGTTGATATGGGATCTAGAAACTTTAATTATCTGAGTGGGATGAATTGTTTAATAGACCCACGTACTATAGAAGGTACTATTTGAACTATATGGATCTAAGATATTCCTAATAACATATCAAATATTCCTATAGAATGTATGACTAAAAAGGTAGTAACCACATGTGTGGCATTGACTTGTAAAGGTAGGTTAGTCTCACCAAGAATCTTTTTAGAGGTCCCATCAAATGCTCTAATTGATCTAGTAGATAGATCCAAATCTTGATGAGTATAATCAATATGCAAATTGACATAATGGTGAAAACATTTTCACTTTCACAATTATCAATTATAACATTATGTATAGTTTAGCAATCAAGGAATGTGTGAATGAATAATGAATGAAGATCAGAGTCATCATCCTTAATCTTAGTCTCATTAAAAGTAATATAAGATATTTGAACCATAGGATTTGTGTGTCATGTATAAGTACCAATAATCCCATATAAAAAGTTCCAATAATGTGATGGAATAAGTTGTGCATTATATTCAATTTTCACTTATATTTCCTTCTTAAAATGGTCTTACAAAGGATTGTTACATATTTCATATTTATAGTGATCACTAGGTTATGAATCTGGATCCTTGGGAGGATCATCAAATGTAATAGTCTAGTCATTAATAAGGTCTTAGATATTATGCTTTAAGGTAAAACATTTATTTGTATAATGTCTAGGTCCTAGGTGATAATCATAATAAGTATTCACATCATATCCTTTAGGTATAGGTATATTCATATCAACCTTTATAAGATGTGGGATAGATAAAAGATGACACTTTTCTAGGTGTGGGAGTAATGAAGTGGAAGACTCAAGTAAACATGTAAATTATCTCCTTGGTGCATTAGATAATACAATATAATTAGGATATTATGAAACTATGTTAACCATGATGGTTGTTTCCTTTTTAGTCTTGGGATGTTTTATTTTATAACTTGGCTTGATTGTAAACTTTGTAATATATCTAGATGAAGATAGTGTGTTTGATACATACTTGAGCTTATTTAATTGAATAAGCTTCATATCACAGTCCATTACAAAATGGAATAAGCCATAAAAATATTTTAACTTCTTGAATGTAATAGACTCATATAAAAGGGCAATAAATTTTTTCTTGAATATGTCCTATAACTCTTTATCTTCCATAGTATTAGTCATTCTAAAAAACATTATCTTGTACCTCAAGACATATTCATTGATAGATTCTTTTTTTCCTTATTTAATTTTGGAAATTTGAGCATAGGAAACCTTTTTATAAATAATAGTGTAAAATTATGCCAAAAATTGATCTGTAAGAGGTTTAAATACTTTCTAAGATTGGATAAGTAAATCATAGAACCAAATAAAAGCATATTACTTGAGTATTTTTGGAAATAATTTGGTTAAAATTTTATCATTAAAGTCACAGTCAAGTCATGCCACATAAAAGGATTGAAGATGGTGTTCAGTATCACCCTTGTCATCATAAAATATGAACTTATCTACAACAAAACTAGTTGTTAAAGGGTGAAAAGATATTTAAAGTGCAATAAGGTTATGTAACACATCTTGGGACTCAAAAATATAAGGAGACTTTAAAGCATTGTGTTTAATGTTTTTAACCTTTTCCTCCAATGTCTTTATAACTTGAAGGAGTGTTTGAATTATGGATCCATTGGGATTTAGGTAAGTAAGCTGAGTAGTCACTAAAGGGGATGCAATCATGATTTGAGTAGTCATATAAATTGGTATTTGAGTTGAAACATTTGATATCCCCATGTAGTAATAATAGTTTTAGGAAACAAAGGTTAAAAAACATAAACTATGCCTCCACTATATGTAGGTAGAATGATTAGTATATAATCAATTATAGTACCTTATAAGAACTCACCATCACTAGGTGAAGAAGCCTTAGTTTATCATGTTTACTTATTTCATCTCTTGTAACATATAAAAATGCATCCATTAATACTTTGTTATTACTGATATGAGTGATCAAGATTATTTATCTTCCATTAAAAATCAAATATTTGTGTTAACATTTTTCATTATTTTATAAATGCAAAATTTAGAATTTGTAATGAAGTACAAAAATTAGGAAAATAAGAAACATAAAAATTATAAACCACATTGGGTAGAGTTCTCAAAGGTTGAGATCACCAAATTTTTAACCCTAATAATATATATTGGGGTTATCTAGGGTTAAAGGGAATAGATATATCCAAAGGGAAAAGGGTAATAAACTTTTTCTATAGTAGGCCAATTAAATGTTAAACTAAGATATAACATATGTTGAATTCACTAAACTGAGATAGGCTAAAAATAGTAAGTAAAATTATGATAGATATGGA